>JADDOH010003462.1:0-156501 GCA_016648135.1 Agrypnia vestita | reverse complement strand
TCGATCCTTTGCTGATCTCAACATATCTTTAATTTTGAAGTTGGCACCAAAAACTGTCTTAATGTCTCTTTTCTTGAGAGCTCTGGCAATTCTGTCTGTAACGCTTTGGACAAAAGGCAGAAAGGCGATGCCTTTGCACTCAGGTTCTGTATGTTTTTCAGGGCGAACAGACCTCGTACTTATGACGCGTTGTATCTGTCGCTTCTGGTAACCATTGCCTTCCAGTGCGTCGCTGAGTGTTAACATTTCCTCCTGTAGATATTCATCTTGGCATATCCTTTTGGCCCTCGTGGCCAAAGTGTTGATGAGACCTCTTTTTTGAGCAGGATGATGGTGGGAGTTCGCATGTAGATAACGGTTGGTATGTGTAGGCTTCCTATAAACTCTGTGTCCGAAACTCCTATCGGCTTTCTTTTTTATTTCCACATCAAGAAAAGGCAGCACGTTGTCTTTCTCTATCTCCATGGTGAACTTCAGGTTCTTGTGTAGTGAATTAAGGTGTCCCAAAAAATCACCTAATTTGTCTTCACCATGCGGCCATATTGCAAACACGTCATCGACGTATCTCCACCAGACCTTCGGAGTAAAGGATGCTGTGTCCAGTGCTGTTTCTTCGAATTTCTCCATAAAAAAGTTAGCAATCACCGGAGAAAGTGGATTACCCATCGCTACGCCTTCCACTTGTTGGAAGAGCTCACCTTGGAAAGAAAAGTATCCACTCGTCAGGCAGTGCTCAAACAGTGCGCAGATGTCTTCATCATAAATTTCTTCCAACAGACTCATAGCGTCGTCCACAGGCACATTAGTGAAGAGGGATATGACGTCAAAACTGACTAGTATATCACCCCTTTCACACTTTATTTCTTTTAGCATATTGACGAAGTGTGCTGAGTCTTTCACCCATGAGGACGTCTTCCCCGTCTGCATCTGTAGGAGACCGGCCAAATATTGTGACAACTTGTATGTTGGCGCTCCTATTGCGCTCACAATTGGTCTTAGTGGCACTCCATCCTTATGTATTTTGGGAAGCCCGTAGATTGCTGGTGTTTTTGACGCTTGCACAAATAGTTTGAAATGCAAATCGGCTGGAATACTGGAAGCTTTGACCAGCTCCCTAGTTTTTCTGTCGATTCTATCCGTTGGATTCTTCTTGATTTTCTTATAAGTGCTGCTTTCCAAAAGTCCCCGCATCTTCGCTCTGTAGTCTACTTGGTCCAAAATCACTGTGGCATTGCCTTTGTCTGCTGGAAGAATCAGGATCTCTTCGTTTGCGCGAAGGCTCTTTATAGCTGCGTGTTCCTCTTTGGATATATTGGGACGCGGAGGCTTAGCCTTTCTTAATATAGCGCATGTATCCTGTCTAATTTCTTCTGCGATGGCCACTGGAATCTTGCGCAATGCCGCTTCTACGCCGCAGATTATGTCGTCAACTGGAATGCTTTTTGGTGCTATGGCGAAATTCAAACCTTTAGCTAAAACTGATATCGCGGCCTTGTCCAATGAAAGGCTGGATAAATTTTTGACCACTTTGGTAGAATCCAGCTCCTTAGTTGAGCTTTTCTTATGTCGGCTGAGTGACTCAAATTTCCGTTTTTGCCGAGTCTCCACCAATTGTTTGTTTCGCCACGCTTGCATTGACGTCATTTTGTCCACTTTCGTCCAATCTTCGTAATTCAATGTACCACTCAGGCTCAGGTGCAGGTCAAAGAGAATTCTTGTTATTTTGTCCAATTCCAGGCGGATGTTGCACACTCGTTCTCTCAAAAGGGCAGCTTCAGTTCTTTGGAACCTGTCATACGTCTGTGGGACTCCCGAATAAAATAATTCACAATGGTAAAATTTAGTAAAGAATGGTTTTGTTTTTAATTAAAATTCTATTGAGGAACATATTATACTCTTAATTAGAAAAGAAGACACGTGAAAATCAGAATTTTTTTTCTTTTAATCATAAATAATTGTCAATACCTCTTATTTCAGGCTTACAAACTAATATATTTGAAAAGTGAGATCCACAAAAATTATCATGTAGAATAAATAGGAACTTCTTACAACTTTTTATTTAGTGTTGAATAATTAAAAAACGTAGAAAAAAATTAAAATCCTCCATAAAATCACAAATTAAATAAAATTTCAGGCTCTTAATTTATAGTTTTTCACGTCAGCGAAAACACAGCTTGTTTGAGCATTCAAGGCAAATTGGTGCTTTACATTCGAAACACATGTATTGTGTATTGCGTTTCTTTGTGTATTTGCAAGTTGAACAGTTTTTACAAACCGCCAACCTTTCTTTAGCACTGCTGCTACATGGAACTGCTGATGAAGTGGTCACGTTTCTGTGGAGGATACGTTGAATTACACATTATTGCAATTTCACATTGCACTCGTCATTAAAAAAATGCTGCTAAATATCCAGTGAACAAAACAAAGAATTAAGCTCACTCTAATATGCTGGTTTTTTATCTTCTCTTCCCAGCACTATATTATGCTGCAAAGTTATCAATCGTAAAAACGGTGAGGCAGATGACCAACGAAAGTAATTCCTTTCAAAATAATTCTTCTTCAACGGTCTCCATCGAATTTCAGATCATCGTCTTCAGATGAAAACTCTTCGTTTCCACGTAAAATTGAAGACAAATGATGTTGAGATGGAGAATTTTCTTTAACACCTAGTACAGTTGGCTCTTCGTATATGGAATCAGATGCACAACTTTCTTCCAATACATGATCTAGCCCAACACGATTTTGACAGATCTTGTTCCAAACACCGCTCCATATTATTGTCACTAAGAGCCATTTTAAAGGAAAACCATAAAAAACACGATTAAAAAAAATTACGTAACCACCTACCATAGGTCTCTCAGACCCCCTGCGAAAGTTTTTTACTCACCTGAAGCAAACGCATGCACGTACGAGGGCTTGCGCGACACTTAGGGGCGCGGGGAAAAGGTACAGGAACTAACAAGTTAGTACGAAACTTGGGCACAAAAATATTCACGATTATCAATTCGACGGGGTCTGTGAGACGTATGGTAGGTGGTTAAGGGTTAATAATGCCGCATCAACCAAACATTAATCATTGTTTGATAATAATAACCATAAATCCACATTTATCCCTGGGAAGGTAAATTTTTTAAGCATTGAATGTAGTGTAAAAATGTTATTTAAAATTAAAATGTACTTATGACGAGGCTCGGAGATGATGGCAGACCAAAGGTTAGTGAGAGTTTTAACAAAACTAATGAAACAGCTTGTATAGAGTCTGGTTGTCTAGTTTTCTCTGCATACATATATGGAAAATCAATATTAGATAAATTGCATGTTTATTTACTTATCTGCCCTGTCTATTTGTTCTTTAACACCTTTTTTTTAAATCCTTTGTTGTTTACGTGACATAACACACTAAATGTCCTTTGGTGTCTTTTCCTGAAAAATGTTGAAAACAACAAAATGCTACCTATCATATATTGACTTTATTAACTAGTGAATATACTGTTCAATTTTAATCTTTGTTTTTATTTTAATTACATATATATTGGATGTTAACACATTGTGTAAATTTTTTTTTAAATGAAGAGGACTCAATAAAAAAATTTCAACAAAGTAGTCAATATTTTCCTTTATAATATAATATTTGGTCATGTAGAACGTATAAGCGAGGAAAGGGTGGTTAAAAAAATATATGGGGCGAGTGTTGAGGCAACAGGAATAGAGGGCGTCCAAGAAAGACCTGGCATCATCAGATACTACAAGTATTGGGGAATGGCCCTTTTAAAAGCCTAAACAACTGTAGAGTATGCATGAGGAGATGTATGAATGTAGCCGAAGTAAAAGTAGTGTGCCAGGATAGAGGAATATGGTGTTCTAACCTCTCTGCTTACTCCTGTGGAGAAATGGCATGATGGTTAGTTATTCTTTACAACTTTTTGTCAACGTTCTAAAAGTTTTTCAATGCCTCTGCGGTAAAAATCAACACAACAATCCGGAATACAGAAGGAGGTATCAAAAGTACTCACCTTTATCTTCTTGATATTTCATTTTGAAGGATCTTGATAAATGTAACGTAAGAGCTAAAACAATATCTTGTCGACCGGAAAGTTTTGTTTCAACAACCTTTTCCATTTTGTTTTTCTTTTGGTGCACATAATTGTTTTCAATTAATTTAAAATAAAGTTCAAATACCTATGTAATTGTTTTGAAAAAAATTATCTAATTTGGATTATAAGTTACAGACAAATATTCTAACCCCTTGTCGGGTGATTTATTTGTAATTTTATTTTGAATAACTGCCCTATTTTTTTAAATACTCTACCTTCACACTAAAAGTTTTTGTTATGGTTATTGTTATCAGTCTTAAACTAAATATGTCACCATAAACCTTTTTTTTCAATGAAGCGCATGCAATGATGCACTATAACGTGAGTGGTCAAGTTATGCTTATATGCATTTAGCATTTTTTTATTATGAATGTTTGCTTATATATTATATGTATTTGCATGCCTATTCAAATACACACAAATGATGATTTTTTTTCTATGAAAAATCATTCACATAATTAAAAAAAATTGACATTTATATAGACTAAAAATGTGATTTACATTTTTATAATATAATCTTTTCAATAGTTTAAAATAAATTCTAAATTGGTCAAATTTTCTGTAATCAATAAATTTCATTTCCAAGAACAAAATCGTACTCTGCGTAAAGTACTCTATCTGCAAAAATGTTACTTTGCAGGAGAAAGCTTAGAAGATTTTTTTATCTGAAATTCTATAATAACTAGTATTGCATATTCTAATGCTTTATAAAGTAATGCGTTGTTTAGAATTTCTGATAAAAAGATTGATTAATAAAAAAATTACCGATTAAAAAAATCTCCTAAGCTCTCTCCTGCAAAGTTACAGATTTGCAGATAGAGTACTCTACGTAGGGTACAACGAAATGACAGTTTACTCTGCGCTATCTTTTACGCAAACAAACAAATTTTGAGACAAGACTTATCTGTATACATGTAATGTGTAATATACCGTAGTTACATCAACTGTGTTATCAAAGAAATATATTAAGTCCTTAATCTATAAATAGAGTATCCACCTTCGCTTATGGTGTGCACTGTTATGAACGTTTGTAAAGGTACCCAGTATGTTAAAAAAATATCATAGGGGTAAAGAGTTTTTTAATGAAAACATACATTTTTTGCCACATTTTCCATTTGCAACTTTTTGGTTTGAATGGTCTATAATGGTATGTGTTACTTGTGAATGTATTTATAATGGTATGTGTTGTTTTTAATGGCATATGAATTTGTACAGCTTGTTTAAATACCTTAATAATATATCAGGCCTGGCGATTTATTTTCTTTGGTTCATTTGATTAACACACATTTGTACGATATATTACGACCATTTCAAATTTCATTACGTAAAGAACTGGACCATAAATCAGGCTCGACACTTTAAAAGTTGTTTATTTTTGTAATTCTATCACATTCTGCTTAAAAGTAAACACTGTTGAAGTCATTTATTATCTTTCGTGACATATTTGAATAAGATGCAGTATTGTAAATATGTTTGGTTTTTTTTTCATTTTTCACAATATTACGGAAAAAATCTTACAAATTATATGGATTATAATACTACAATACCCATCTAGAGTATATAAGAGAAACAAAGAAATAGAGTTATTTGATCTTTATAAGTATTAAAAAGATTTATATTCAATATATACCACTGCTTATCATATGTAAATAATGGCCTATTCCAAAATTCCAATATTTCAATTCCAATATTTATTGTCAATAAGTTTATCACAAATGAATACGTGAATATGTTAATCATAAATAATACATTTTTGTTTATTATTGTAAAAAATATTTTGTAACTCATTAGAGACACTGGACCCACATGGACACACAAATTTTGTGGCTTTGCAATGATTTATTTACTTCTAAATTAATTTTTTCACATCACGTGTTCCAATAATTAGGTATTGAAACAAACGGATATTTTATACGAACCGTTGAGATTCGATTCTCGACGTTTCAATGTGATATGACTCCAGCGAAACGTGAAGAATCGAATTTCAACACATTCATACGGTTTATATGAAATATCCGTTTGTTTCAATACCCAAATATGTCAAACAATTTTTCAATAAACTAATAATTCAATCTAAAATTCAAGTATTGTTTCGAAGCTCTCAGATAACAACTTGTCCTGATGACACTAGTGGTGTATTTTTTTTTTCACCTAAGCACGGTTATCAGTTATTGTAGGATATGACTATATTCAAAACTAACTATTCACATAACTGGATTGGGCACTAATGAGTTAATTTTTTATCACTCTACTGAACAATAATGAATTTTTGAATGGGGCCATTATTCAAGATAAACAGCGATATATAATATAATATTCAAAACACAATCAGTAGACATACCCTAAAAATGGCATAATATTATATCATCATCCTATAAGTTAATGGTGTTCATTCTATTCTCTTAGTAGATTCAAATGTTTTACAGGCAGTTTCACCACTTCCAGATTTTCAATAAATTTTCTTCCAAATAAAATATGTAATGATTAATCTTTCATTTTTTCAAACAATATGCTTTGCTTTATATTTCTCAATCAAAACATTAAAATACATTGTGTGAAATAGTAAGGAAAACTGACCAGCAGTCATGAAAGGCATTACTCATTTTTTCTATCGAATAACACTTACCAGAGATGGTGAAATAGCCCCCAATTGCAATATTACCTGCCGAGAAAAACCACGGATTGCAGAATCCACTAAACTCATTCATGTTTTCTATGATTCAGGCTTCTGGATTGGCAGCTGAACCACAGGAAAGTGTTACCAGCAGTGACTTTGACAAATTCCTGGCAGAGAGAGCTGCAGCCGCAGAAAGTACTCCGACCACAACCGCCTCCCAGTCCACACGACCACGGCAACCCAAGAAAGATGACGAAGGCATGTTCGCCCTCTGATTCATTTACAGACGGACGACACCATCTGTATACCTTACTAGAACTAGGATTCTGTGTTCCGTTTTCAAAATGCAATTTATTTTGGTTGCGGTTTTGAAAAAATATATTGTTGCTTTAAATTACACATTCAAAAAGGAAAACAAAGTTAAATGTCTTTGTTACTAATTTTGTTTAGAAAATATGTATCGCAATGTATTTAGCCTCGCTCACAGCATGCACTTAGTATTTACCGCTGCAGTTGCCATATTCAGTAACCCAATCTCTCTACTACAAGTTGAGATGGAATGAATAAACTTGAAAAAATAATAGGTACTTCAAAAGTGTTATAATGTTGTGCTATCTGTGCAATATGTGTTTTATTCAATATCATTAGTTAAATTACTTTATACTGCTTTATTGTATTTAAGTTGCAGAAATCTCAGAAGTACAGATTTATAAAATATTTATTTTTGATTCCTTTGTACATTTTTGTAAATCTCTGGTAATAATGTATTAGAATAGTTTTTTTTAAAACCACAATTTTTGCTTATAATATAAATTTTTAATATAAAATTCAAGGCTACAAGTACTGATGTCAGGTATTTAATTTTATGAAATATATAATTTAAAAATTGCATTAACATGTTGCTGAATTTCACTTGTTTTACCATAATACAGTTCAAAGTCAAAGCGTACAATCAAATCGAAGAAGGTGGAACGTAAGAGTGTCACTGAGGCAGAGTATGGATAATTCCAAGAATGTACAAAAAATTACATTGGTATTGATTGTAGCCTCAATTTTAATATCTACACTTATCTCAGTAATGGAGATATTGTTAATGGATCTGAATTAACCTGTACAGCCTTAATTAAAAGCGATAGAATCATTAATCTACAGTAAGTATATATTTTTTTTAATTGTTAATTTTGATATTTTATCACATTATTTATTCATTAAAAGAATATTCCACTAAAAGACTTTATTCAAAAGTATTACATTGATTCTGTGAGTAATCTAGACTTGTATTTAGATAAAATTAGACTGAAGTGACTACTTCCTCGCATCTGATCACAGATGATCATCTGATTATCACAGGTGCAGTAGGAAATAACAAAATTCCTTTAAGAAATGTATCTTTCTAAAACGAAAGGCTTAGAGCTTGTCCAACGTAAATTGGCGTGCGGCGACTTGGTACTAAAACCCGCCCCGCCCGCACCCGGCGGTAACCCCTCGCCCTGTCATTCAGTTCAATCTCGTATTTACGCGTAAGCTGTGACCTCTTGATTTCCAGTATACACTGAATTATTATGTCCAAAACATCCAAAACAGTCCGGGATGGTTCAAGAACAATTGCCAATAAAGTATTAAAGTTTTGCGAAGCTGAAAAAGCAAATAATGGACCAATATTACCATTTGACAGGACAGATAGAGCGGCCGCCATTACTGGATTGTTTCTTTAGTGTTGCCCGGCCAAATTTCTATTAAAGGCTCCGACACCGATCACCTGACACTGTATATTATGTATTGTGTAATAAATTTACACCCTGGCAACTTCTGTTTCGTGACAGGGACACCCTCCCTTGCACGCCAATTTATACTGGTCACATTCTAGTTATAGCAGAGCTGTGGCAATAATCCTATTTGAAGATACATATATGTATAACAAATATGAAGGTAGCACATATTTTGTAAGGAATACCAAAACGCATTAACATTGCCACACGCTTTAACATATTATTCTATCGATAACACATGCCTCATTTCACTTTTATAAAATATAATTCCACGATTCTGACATATTTAAGAGCCATTTTAATGAAATGTCTAATAAAGCGAGGTACTTTATTTATAAATAATTTATAAACTTTTGTATAACATATTGGCTTAGTTATAAAGTTATTTAGTTGATTAATATTTAACATTATGAATGTGTGTAAAACATATAAATTTAAATAAAATCAATAAATTTATGATATATAATAAAAGTACTTCAGGTACAAAAATGTAAATAAAAAATGTATAATTATTTATTGGCTTTAACGGATATACATACGTATTATAAATGTTATTATTGATATCATTGTTTCACTTAGTCCATTATCCGTCATTCATCAGGTGTCGAAGACATCTAACATCTATCTGTTCATAATTACAATGAATAATATAAATATCATAAAACTCTGAATTTGACCTAAGTAGGTAAAGTTATTTATTTGAATTGTCACTACATACATATTAATAAATATCACACTGGAAATATTTTTAATTAATCTTTTTTTTTATGCAATCAGTAGGTACTACATTCTTCCCACACACAACAGAACTGGTGCAGAACATCCTAAGTAAATTTTCATAATTTTTAATGAAAATGAAGTCCAACTAGAAAAGAAAATAAATGTGTGAAAGTAAATGAAGTATATCCTACCAAACGAAACTCACTCGAAAAGGCTAATTGACATTTACAAAAGATCCAGTAGATCCATTATTAAGGAAAAGAGAAAAATCTATATAATATTTATACGATTAATATTATACAGACAACAATATTTTCTGTTGTGTCTGAAAATTCAATGCGTTTTGAAAAAGAGTTTTGCTGAAAATATTGGTTCACACGCCAGTTTCATATTTCTGAATCAGCAGTCTTTTTTAGCACACATATTTATTTATACATAAGCAGTTCAAATATTGCGTACGAAAGAGAAACCAAAGGAAAGAAGGCTCTCGGTATTATTGGCCAAGATTTCAAAACTCATTGCAAGGACTAATATCATCCAGTTGTGTTTGCGATTGAATAAAAAAATCAATATTGATGATAATAAGCACATTTGCCCAGGTGTGAAATTATAATCTTTATATCATTTGAGGTAGAAATGTATGAACAAACATCAGAAATCAAAATAGATTTTGGTAAACATTAGGTTGACAATTACAATGTTAGTGTAATTTTCTACGTGAATCAACGAAACGGTTTATTAATTACTATCACAATAAGTATAATACATATTAGATTCTTACTTATGAAATTGCTGTTTTCTAATACTGGCTAGTTTGAAGTTCAATATCTTCCATTCGACTTGAAATTCCAAATTCAAATTGTCAAAATTCAAATTCAAATTCAAAATTATACATTCCTTTTCAAATTGAGTTATTCATTCCTTATCTCGCCATTTGTTTTTTCTTTAATATTACTGCGTCTGACCATTGAGACCGTGGAGAAAATGAAAATTCACATTATTTTCGAACAGTTCCATCGTGGCACTAATGCTCCACAGACTGCACGAATTATCAATCAGGTACCGCAATTGAATGCATGTTTTTGGTTTGATAGCTCCCGCTCTGGAAATTTTGACCTAAGCCCCATGGATGAGTGGAGACTATATTCGGCGAATTGAAAGCTGTAGTGGGAGCGGGGTTCATCTCTCTCATTTCGGATAAGCTCGCTATCAAACAACCGAGACTTGTCAATCCTCTGGTCCACTACACATTGCACAATGGACCGACTTAAAATTACAGGAGCTTCGGCTTTTAACTCTCCATCACTCACCTTACTCGCTAAACCTTGCACCTACTGCTTTCCATTTTTTCAGAATTAGACTAACTTTTTACAGGGGAAAAATTTTAACTACGATGAAGTGGTGAAAAATGCTTTTAAACAATTCATCGATTCCTGTTCCCAAGATTGCTACAGCAAATGCTCAACGAACTTACGTTAAAATGGCAAAAGTGCATTGACAATATTAAATGTATTCTTTTCATTAAAAAATTATTTGAATTCTTCTATATAAAACGGCAGTTCCATAGGTAAGGACCATATCAAATTATCGGCCCGCTTCAGCATTTACTATACTACAACCTTTCTATGTAGTTCTGTGGTGCTCATCTTTATCGCTCAGTTTATTCTTTCCATTTATTAACTGTGGATATGTACACACACAACTCATTTTTTTATGTTTTTGAAATAACGCGGTCCACAAAAAGAAGAAATATTTTATCTTTTAAAATTATTTGTTCTAATACGATTCCCAAAATTAATTTATAACCAAAAACACAGAAGCAAATAACAGATTTCCTAGTACAGTAGAACCTCGTTATAACGAACCCCGTTTTACCGAAAAATGACATACATCGAAAAAAAATTGAAATTAATCCCCAACAAACAATTTTTCATACAAAAATGCACTTACATAGCGAAATTTCGTTAAAATGTATAACGAAATAATTTTAGTTCCGTGCGAAAATACGTCCATATATTTACGTAAATATATAACGAATTTTTTGTCAAGATGAAAATATTATTGGTTGTCGTGGAGCGAAAGGCGACAGGGGATAGTTTTACGGCGACCCGTCGTAAAAAGCAATAAAACTCCGACATGCGGCGACTCCTGCAATCTTTGTATTTTCGGTGTTTTTAAATTGAGGTCTTTAAAATTTCTCCTTGAGATCATAAATCTTAATAGGCCCCTTCAAAGCAGTTTACCATAATCACCGCGACATCCAGTTGGGACATTAGTTTTATTGCCGATCACGTAAATATATTACAAAACAATTTCATACAAATTATACACGTATCGAAATATCTTAATATTTATAACGAAAAAAAGTTTGTTAAAATAAAATAATAATATTGTGCATTGTTTCTTGCGCGAACATAGGGATAAACTAAACAGCGAAAACCTCGCCGCCGCCCGCGCTGTCGGCAGGGCGCAACCGCACTGCAACTGTGTCGCCTGCAGAGTTCGAGTCGGCCGCTTTGAACGCCTCTACGATCATTTATTACGCAATATTATTAGAAATTTTTTTTTCGTTTTCACTATTATCATCAACTTTCATCGCTCTTTAGGTTATAACTGAACGTTTACATTGATTAGATTGTTTACGTACGTACGTCATTTTCGAAGGCCAGAACCAGAACTACCGGCGCGGGGATTTCGCGGCATTTTCTCACTAACATGCGTTATTGCGTCGATTCAAATTATCATGCGAGATACGTACATATTTTGAGTCAAATAGTGGAGTTAAAATAACTAAGGGAAAATAAATTATATTTTTAAGAGACCCATATTTTACCGCACACGAGAAGTTGCGGCAAAGTACGAAATTTATGTGACTACTTATTTTAAAAGTGTCAGATTCCTCAGGGACATTATTAGTTTTAAATAACTTTCTTTGTTTGCTGAATGCCTTATTATGTTAGCATCTATATGAATTGACAATGGGGTCTCATTCAAAACCATTTGCGACCTTTTTTAAGGCCGGTACTTTTTTTCTATGACGCGAAATATACATACTAGGAAAAAAAAATTCGTTATATATGGGAATTTTTTATAACGAAATTTTATTCTTCGGTCCCTTGGATTTCGCAATAACGAGGATTTACTGTAATAAGTATTCCTAATAATAAGCAAGAGTTGGGTGTACTTAGGAAAAAATATTGATAGTTTTATTTTATTTGGCAGCCACACAAATTATACTATGAAATAAATTTATTGCACATGGAACACATCAGGATATTAAAAATGAATTTGTTTCTCATCTTGTTTTTTCACACATTGCCAGCGTAAAAGTGACTGAAGGCTTTTTAATTGTTCTTATTAGTGAACTTTGCTATTTACCCTAAAAATTGTCCTCACTACACAAAAACAGTGTTCTATTCTTTTCTAGAGATATATTTTATAGAAATATTCTAGAGAATATTTCTATAAACCCTTGCAGTGGTTTTTGATCTTTATTTTATAGAGTATAGATATTAAATAAAGATAATGTAAATAACTTTAATGTTGAACCTAAAATAAAAACTACAAAACACATTACATCATCAAAAAATATTTCTCAAGTTATTTTTGAACCATATTTTTTTAATGAGGTGTGTTAATTGCATTCAAGCAATTAAAAAATTAATAATTTGTATTTAAAATGTCGTTATGTAGTAGCCCTGGGAAATTTACAGATCTACTTCTACACGGCCCGCAAGGTTTGCATATCTATCTACAAATAAAAATATGAAAAAATGAATTCTAAAAAAATATACATTTCCATCAAAATAATCCTATTTTATTTTAATAAGTATATTAATTCCCAATGCGGCTGTTGAAAATTCCCCAGGAGTCAGAAGCACACAGTATGTCAAAATTATCTGTGGTTAAGCAGAATTTCTACAAAATGTGTATCGTAATATTCCTATCACAATTATGATCATATTATTCAGATTTTAATGTATCAAAATATTCTGTCGGATAAAAATTTACTTTAGCTTTTTTCCCAAAACAGATGTTCGCGTTGCTTCTATGTACTGACTGTTTTATGTCAATATTTTCAAACCGAATACTCATGCCATGAAAACATGGAGTACTAAATCAAATTACTGCTGGCAGAGTGGAATCTTTGACTTTCAGTACCTACTGTATTTTGTCAACTGACTTGTACTCGCATCCGAGATCAATTCAAACTTGTAATTATCATAATCAAAAAAATAATATCATATTTGAACACAAATCCCAGTGAGTGGCCCTTATACACAGTTGAGATTTGCCCTCGAAAGTTGCATAAAGGACAGTGCAGAATTGAGCTACGGCACATTACTGTTGTACTTTGAATGTAAGGTAAGGTAGAAAGACACAACTGATACGAACTTTGCCATTTAAGAACAACTTTCGTTGACAGGAAATCAAAGTCTCATCCATGTACATGCACTGAAATAGCAGAATATTTCAATGCTGGGTTGAATACAACATAACAAATTCTTAATTTGGTTACTGATTAACTTAGTAAGTACAAACCTCATCCACTCTTATTTATGCTTGCAATATGAAAACCAAATGGTTCAATTCCTGCTTTATTATTATTTTCGTGGAGTTTGTTTTATTAGATGTGTCTCCTATGATATGACTCCATGTATGATAGAGTAAAGAATGAAGATATTAGGAATGAATGTAAAGCTGATCGTAGCATAAAATAAATAGAATAAAAATAGGGTCGCTCAGGTGGTTTGGGCATGTTGAGCGAATGTATGAGGAAAGGATGGTAAGAAAGATATATGACAGCGCCAGAAAGAGAGGGCGACACTGAAGACGTGGCATGACCAGATTAACCAGATACTGGAAGATGGTCCTGTTAGAAGCCTGAACAACCGTCGAGCTTGCATGCAAAGATGTATGAATATAGATGAAGCGAAAGTTGTATGTCAGGACAGAATAGTATGGCGCTCTATCCTCTCTGCCTACCTCCACGGTGAAACGGCGTGATGGTAAGTAAGTCTCCTAGTGTGAAACAAGATTACAAATGCTTGAAAAAATGTTCGATGAAATCGTCTCATGTGTGCATGTACCTCACAATGATATGATTAAGTAATTAAATAATATACATACGTATGTTCTACTAACCATTATTAACACAGATTTTTATGTAGTAATGTAAAGTTTCTTTCTATCGGTATTGGTAATATTATTTTTTACACAGCATACATTTTTGACTCATTTCGAGCCTTTGTATTTATATAATTTATTTTGTCTTTTTGGGCAAAAAATGTGATACAAGTCGATTACATTAGCAAAATGACCTTATTCTTATAAATTCATCATTACACAATTTCCATATCAAAGGCAACAGTAAATACTTTAACGTACAATTATAGTTTTCAAAAGAAAAAGTAATTATCCAAATTCAGCGAGAAGTTGAGAATGAAGCTGGATAATCGGGCATGCATAAAAGCCCACTGTAAAATTCAAATATGATTTACTCCACTTTTGCCGTTGATGTTCTTAACAAAATATCGGTAGTATGGCAAAGGGTTCTTCTATCAATAAACAATCAAATAGAAAATTATTTGCTACTATAATGAACCAAACTGATATTTATGAATATCATTTCTAGTAGAAATATATACCTAGTAGTGAAAATTTGCTTGGATATGATTTCACCGAATGCCAATGAAAATATACTTTCACTAGAAATATGCTATCGCTGTAATGCATATTGTATATCACTTTGTAGATCATGCAGTTACACAAGACATTTTTTTTTTTTGAGAAGTGAATATTTCAATTTTTTTAAATATTCTTTTGGATTAGGTTCTTACCTGTGAAATTGCCATTTTCTGATACTGGCTAGTTTGAAGTGAGATGTATATATGCCTATGTCTTGTTTATTTATTTTTTTATTCCTATCTATTAAGTGATGGGATAACATTCTTAAAATCCCAATATTTCTATTTTCAGAATACGGCTGAATATCATTTTACGAATTAATAAAACAACTTCATAAACATTTTTGGAAGATTTATTTTATATTTTACAAATTACATCGGCGTACTTCACCCATGGTAATGAATGACCACTCGAAGTTGTTCCGAGGTACAAATTTACATTTGTAAACATAACAATTATCTGATCATCAAAATATATCTCTGGTTCGTTTGTGTCAGTACGGTCTTCATCATTTCTCTTAACTAAGAAGTACCCATAAATAACAATTCGCATTCTCTCTCAATAGTATTAAAACGTTAAAAAAAAGATAGACAAAATAAATCTTTGTATAAAAAAGGCAATATCATAAATACAGATTCCTCTCGAAGTTTCAACAAAAGCTTCCAAGTTCGAACCGTTGTAGTGGAAAGGTTATAAATTAATTGATATCAGTAATAAATGCACGGCGACGAACCTCACTTGGAATGTGGAAGAGATGAAAGCAAACTGAATTATTATCACTCAAGAATATTTAATTAGCAGAAGATTTAAGTCTTCAACGCACAACCAACTTTGAATCATTCATACAGTCAACGTGGAACAGTTCGCAAACCTTCATTCGAAAGCACCCCTTAATGGGATTTTTCTCCTATTTCAAATATAAATCGACATAGTCGACAACATGAAACTTTACCCATGGAATCCATCGAAGGATCATCGGTCTTCAATTTACATTGTAGATGGATTGAATCCACCTCACGACTGTTGGAACAAGCAGAAAATATGCTCACATCGTGCCCCCATCTTGAATGTAAATAAAGGACTCTGGAATACCTGACTGTTGTGCCGTATGATAATTGCATTTCCGTAAGGGTAAAGGAGATTCTGTCAGATGCCATAATTTTAAAACAAATTTTTATGTTATACAAGCATTGACAGAATATTAAGATGATTTTTTGTATGGATAGCTGGAAGATATGAAGTTTGTGTGTTGTATATCTAATGCCGCAGTCTCGGAACTCTTCCCTTACAACTCATCCTTCCTCGGAGTATCGTCATCCTCGTCTTCCTCTTCAGCCTGCAGAAAATAAATAATTAATTTAAACACACTCATTCAGTAGAGTGGAGCATCTACCTCATTGCTAAATAGCTATAACTTGTGAGATTTCTCGCAACAATATTCTGACTTTACATGGCACTGGGAAATGTGGGAGATAAAATCACCAAACATAGCTGTTACATTCCACACGAAATATTGAATATGGCAAATTTCAAAAAGGTTAAAATAAAATGTGTTTTTAATATGTGATAATACTGAACTAAAAGAAACGCGCGGCAATGTGCTCACCTCTTCTGAAGCTCCCTGGCCGTACTCTCCGCCGGATTCCACAAACTTGATGAGGCCCTCCAGGGTGCGCTCCCCGTTATATTCCACTACCTTATTCTGCTTGGTGTACAGCTTCAGGGTAGGGAAGGAAGTGATTTTGGTGTGCTCTAGCTCATTCACCGTGGAGTCCATTTTGGCAATGATGACATCCTTGGAGGTGGCGTAATTCTCTCCCAGTGTGTCGAAGATGGGGGCCAGTTGTTTACAGTGGCCGCACCTGAGATATCAAATTATAAATTTTATTATTATCTATATATGTTCTAACTTTATCTGTTGTCATAATTTGCAAAGAATATGGTACAATAAAAGTATGCAAAATCAATTGACCTACAATTAGTTTACACTGATGCATTTCGTGCATCTTATATTTTGTATCTTAATCTCTCTTATCTTCCCACTAATTCTATTCTATCTCATTCATTGAAATGTACAGTATTTAGTGATGGTATTTTAACCAATTACATAATAACTGTTATTTGAGATTTGTATCGATGGTTGGTAACTAATTTATCAGTAGAAGTGATGGTCAAACAGTTATTTTCAGTACAGTTAATTGAAATTTGTATCTGATTTTACCGATGATTGGTAACTAAGCTATATTTAGTGTATAAAAATTAGTTGCCAATCATTGATGCAGTCAGATACAAATATCAAAAAAAGGTTTAGCATTTCATCAGTTAAAATATTATCAATCCATTTAAGAAAGACAATCGAATTATTATGTGTGGTTGCGCGTATGCACATTTTTTCGTTGTGTTGGCGTTTACGGATACAAACACAGCGAAACAATGTGCCTCGTACGCATGCCTAACACATACTAATTGATTAATTTGATTTTCTTACTTAAATAGAAAGAGATCTACTAGACGAAAGTATATTTCAACTACCAATCATCAATACATATTTCAAATAAAAATAATATAAGGGCCTGAGCATCACCGATGGTAATGTATTATAGAAAACAATGTTTAATATTGTTGAGTATATAATAAAAAGTAGTCTCTATAAAATTATTTGTCAATGGATTATGTACCTTGTTTTATCACATCATTAAAATTAAAAAAAGTTATTCTGATGACATACTAGTCATTTGAAATGACTGGATGTAATTAAAGAAATTATCTTGCTTCTTGATAAGGTGTAAGTAAGATATCAAATTATCTATATGACTGATAGTGAAGTTCAAAGTGTCTCCTTGACCTTGTCACGACAGCAGGTTCAACCAATCTGACAATGAACACCTGATGGATCTTCAAGTCTCCAATATTTGAACTCTGCTCTTTTGGATTTAAAAAAGACAAAATAAAAACAGTTCCTGTAATAAATGAAGTACTATTAGTAAGGATACAAATGCGAATCAGTCTCACCATGGAGCATAGAACTCTACGAGAACATTCTTGTCCTCGTCAAAGACAACTTGATCGAAATTAGATGCGGCCAGAGTCCACACAGGGGTCTTGTTCCAGTCCTCGGGCAGGTCTTGGCTCAGGAGGTGCTGCTTAAGTTTGCCGGCCAAGAAATCTGACACAAAGGACTGTGGGATAGAAAACAAAACGTATTATTCACCTGTGAATTGTCTAATCACATTATTATCTGGAATCGAGTTATGTACCTACATATTAGTATAGAATTGCACCAAGCTGAATAAATTGGCACAATGCATTTTAAGGTTATATGCTTAAACATATAGAAATATTTTTAATGGCCAATGAATGTCTTAAATGAATATTCTCTAAAACTTGTTTTATGTCCCAAATTTATTAAATTGGTTGTGTCTGAAGTGTAATTATTAGAATAAAACTTCTCACACCGAGGGTCCTGGGTTCGATTCCCGGTGAGGTCACAATTAATCTACGTAATTTACTCAAGCCTGGGTGTTTTGTGATGTGTTTCGCTTCTGTAATTGGGCCTCTTGGCCTGTTGAAGCGAAAATAAAACAACTATGAAAATTTGTTCGCATTGTTTCCACTAACGATTTTGAATGCAGATGTGAGGAAAAATATAATTGATTTTACAACGCAAATAAAAGACGAGTACTAGTGATGCAACGAATTCGAATATTCGTATTCGCCAAATATTAAAACAAACTATTTATAACTGAATGCAATGCAAATTACGGTTTGGCTGTGCACCGTGTATCCGAACACACCTACGCACTCTATTATCGAGGAATCCCCTAAGATTGAATGAATAGATTTGTCGAGTTCTCAAGTTGTCAATTGTTACTTGTTTCACAGCATAACATGAGTTCTTTCATCTAGTTTCGTTGGGTTATTAATAAGGTTAGGTGCTCATTTCATGTAGTTTTTGTATTCGTTTCATTTTATTTCCATTGTGTGTAAAAGTGTTAACTCTTATAAAATAATTTCAAATTAAATTTAATAACATGACCTCCTATAAGCGTGAAAAAAGTGATATTTGAAAACATTTCGATAAGAAATCTGGTAAGCTAAATTTAAATATAACTTCATTTGTTTGTTTTTGTTATAAAGAATAAAAATATCGGTTTGTGTAGATACATGACTTGTTAGTGAACTCGTCCCAAAACAAATTGGTCCATTGAGACGAGTTTATTTTGTTTTGTTCGGGGACTCACTCTAAAATATCTAAAACAACCCAATATCCCAAGTTCTGCTGATCCATTTTTTATTTGATTTTCTGGCGTGAAAATATATATTTCCCTAAAGTGAAAAATCTGGCCCAGAGTATCTTTCATTAATGTCGCCTCAGAAAGATTATTTTCGACCGCTGGGAATGTATAAACAGATAAAAGAAATCGCCTAACGCCTGAGAAATTTCAAATGTTGTGCTTTTTGAACAAAAATTTTACAAACAAAAATCTCTTAGTAAAAAAAACTAACCCATAAAAACCAAGTTTTTATTTTACTTCCTTTCTTTGTAAATTAAGTTTACCATCATGTAATAATTGATTGACTGAAAATGAAACATGTCCAGATAAATATCTATGACAAAAATCTCTAAAAATATCTCTTTTTATTTGATTTCTTCCCAAAAATCCGAAGTGTGCTGTCACTATGAACCAATTGTCATAAATTTTCGAAATTCGTAGTTAAGTACCTATTATACCTACCAACGGAGTAATTCAAATTTTAAATATTTCGTGACGTTATCGAGCCGCCGGCGCCGTTGGTAGTAATCAAAATTTTGTAATGATTCCAATTTGAAAAAACCATTAAAATTTCTAAAAATCCAAAATTTTACTATAATTATTACTATTTTTTATCGAAAATTTGATAGATCTTTTTGATCGTCGCCACGAGTATGCTTGCAAAGTTTGAGCTCGATTGGATCACGGGAAAAGGGTTAAAAATCGATCCAAAGTTTTTCGTCAAGAAAACAAGCAAGCAGACGCCAGGAGTTAAAGGAAAGGAAGTAAAAAGAACAGTGGTGTGTTATTTACCTTGTTGCCAAATAGTAAGTTTGATATTCGTATCCGTAAAAGTAGTATTCATTGCATCACTATTGAGTACATTTTTCAAATTGAATAATAAATGTTGAATTCTAAAAACAGATGGTAAATATTCAAGTTGGTAATGTTAACCTCCATTTTCACAGCAGACATCTGGCTGTGAATGTATGCATCAGGTGAACAATATTGATATTTGAGCAATACAATGTTAACAACGAGTGGTGACTTATATAATAGGGCAACAGGTGACGAGTGTTGGGAGTGTTTACCTCAACATTCTCAGCAGAGAGATCTGGCTTCTCTGGCTTGTATTTGGACATGTCTTCCTCTAGACCAATCAGACGCATGGATGGCACTTCTTCCTTCTTCATGCCAAAGAATTCCATGATTCTGAAAGCAATAATTATATTATAACTAATGTACAAAAAAAATAATTTATTATTCCTAGATGCTGCATCTATACTAACAATAAATCTTACAAAAAATTAAATTGACAATCAGATTACTAAGGTTAATATTTATTTGGAAAAAATATATTAATTACCTCTGGTGATCATCCTCATCTGTATCAATGGTAACGAAGAGGACCTTTCCTCGGAAGTTCTTGGCGGAAGCCTTCACATTATCAACATACTTGGCAAAGTCTCCAGCCTCCTGGAATTAAGATCATTAACTTAATAAAGACATCAACAATACCAGTTGATAGCAAATGAGCTCCCTGCTGACAATGTACTTGCCTTGGACAAGAAGAGGAGCAGATGGCTCTTGATTTCTCCACCAAAGATCTTTGAAGCCGTTTCGTGAGTGAACTCAACAATGAGAGGAAGCGCTTCAGCAGACACCCACTTCTTAAGGTCGGCTTCAACATTTTCACCCTCATAAACAACCTTTCCATCATCGAACTAGAAAATAAACAACAAAAAATATTATATAATAATAAATTTTATAATTATAAACTCTTTTATAAAGTATCATTTGGTCTACATTCCGTGGACAATGCCATTCTGTATAGTTTAATCGGATCTAAAGGATAAAAGAAATTTTAAAAAATTCCCACACAATTTTACCTTCTTAAAGAGCACGACACTTCCGCATTTAGCTTCGAACTCGGCGTAGACTTCATCGTTGCTGGTGATGCCGAACACTTGGTCATCGAGACTGGCAGCGACACTGAGGAAGTTCTTGGCAGCATCAGACTCGCGGTCCTTGAAGAAGCCGATGGTGGCCACATTGGCTGACTCCACAAAGTCCTTGGCCTCCTGTACGCTTGTCAGCTCCTTTGCTGGGGGTCCTGTCTTCTTCTGCAGCCAGGCAACGATATCATCAGCTTGTCTGCCACCTATAAATAGATAAATATTAATATAAACCGACAATGCTCGCTTTGTTGAAGGCCATGAGCTTCAAGTTGACTAGTATGAAGACAGCAAGAGAAGGGTTGATGATGTTAAGGAATTGGACAGGCTGAAGAACGTCTACCAGAGGTTAATTGCATTCCTTCTGTTAAAAACGCAACTAGATTTCAAATATCCAATATAGTGGATCCTAAATATTTGTCATAAATCCATTCCCGAAGGAAGGATGAGCATCAAAAAGGATAATGTAAAAAAAACAATTTCCATAGGAATCAATTTAAAAATGGAGCCAGTGGAAGTCTGCCTAGCCCATTAGCAACCAGTCTATCATATGAATGAATAAATATGATTCACCTCACTATCTACACCTGTTACAACATGTAACATTAATACCAGGTATTTGTCCAACAATCTATTTCTTAAATCCAAAATTACATTATAAATGAGAAACACAAGCAATTGGATATCAATTTTAAGATACGATAATTTTAAAAATTCTACCCATGTAATTTATGCTCGAATTAATAAAAACTGTATAAATAATTTTTACTGATAAAAAAATTTGTGTTACAAATTTTGGAGATTACTTTAGTTTGTTCACCGAAAAGGAAACTATTCATTCGATGAACCATAGTATTATTTTGGCATGGCAACACATTATTTTGAATTTCATATGTTACGCGTACGTTGTGAAATTAATAACATTGTAATCCGATTTTGCCATTCTTAAATTTTCCCACAATTTACATTTAAAACATTATATGTTTTGACTTTATAAAATCAGCTAGTTAGCTGTAAATGGTTACGGATATTTTATACGAAACATATATTTTTCCGAGAGACAATTCTCAACGTTTCGTTGAAGTCTGTCTATGTCTAACGACCATAATAATAACCTTAACTCTTTAATCAGCTAGTTAATCACAATAAAATTGTAAAATTGTGCAGATTTTAGATTGAATGTCAAATAAGTCATTTCATTTTGTAATCTTTTGATATTGAAAATTGTCACCTGAACTGATTGTGTAAGCAAATAGTAGTACTGCTTATAATTACAATATCTTTAAAGCCTCTGGGGCCAGGCCGCACTCGTGCTCCCTAGCGCGACTGTCCCCAGGAGCCAGGGCGCACCGGTGTGTCCAGAACGTAATTAATTATTTCTCGACGGCCGCGTTTCGAATTTGAAAAATGTGACTTTTTCCCAGTAGAGAAATCCCGTGTAGACCTGTCGTTCCATTTTCAACTCAAAAACATCACGGATTATATTTTAATGAGCCTGGGGCCGCGTCGCATATATCCGACGGAGCGCGACTGTCCCCAGGGGCCGCGTCGGATATATCCGACAGGCACAAAATAAATTATTTATCGACGGCCGCGTATCGAATTTGAAAAACGTAATTTTTTCCCAATAGAGAAATCCTGTAGTGACCTGTCGTTCCATTTTCGACTCAAAAACATGACCGATTATAGCTTAAATCAACACTCAAAGTAGAAGTTTTTCGGTCGTCAAAATCGTATAGAAAAGTTATAGATGTCGCCCTAAACTCATGTTGTACGATCGAAAATTATATAATGAAATAATATTCCGTCGTCGTCACGTCCTTAGTACGCGAAAGACACATGCGTGGTACATGCAAAAATCACGTGTCTGTCGCCGTGTCGATCTATTCCGTCGTCATGTGCCCAGCGCGCGAAAGACGTTCACGTGTATGGTACATGCAAAATCACGTGATTCCGTTGCTATGTCGATAGGAAGGGTTTTTTATTTCTTCAGTTCGCGCCCAGCAATCACAGTTGGAACACGGATCTACGCGCGGATAATATATACATATATTCGCGATATTTCTTGGTTTATGGTGCAATTTGATACAAACAGTGATTTATTAACAAAAATACATTATTTATGTTGCGTTTATTTGAGAAATGTGTGTGTTAAATGTGGATCATATGCTTCAAAATTTAAAGTGAAACAATGGCGTAGTGTTTTGTGTGCGCGGCACGAAAGCAACGGAAGGAAACATGTTATATGTGTTTTGAGTGTGATGTTCCGTTGTGTGCCGTGCCGTGCGACAAAATATACCACACAGAAGAAAATTTTTAGGTAGGATATCAAATAATAATAGTAGTGTATGTAGTAAATATTAATTTTCGGCAAATGGTTTAATTATTATTTTTCGGAAAATGTCGGGTTGGCAACATTATCGGAATTCAAAAAAAGATTATTTTTTTAAATTTTTTGATAAAAAAATCATTGCATTTCGACACTTACGATAAAATAATAAGAATGTGTGTGTTTTTTTTTTTTAATTTACGCATGTTTTCATGGTTTTTTCGTAAAAAGAAAAATCACAAAAAATTCCGAAAATTTACGGCCCTTGCCTATTTTGTTGCTTAGGAAATTTTAGGCCCTCAACAAGTTAAATCAACAATCAAAACAGAAGTTTTTCTGCCGTCAAAATCATATAGAATTGTTATAGATGGAGCCCCGATCGCGTGTTGTGCAATCGAAATTCAAATATTCCATCGTCAAAGTCACGCGAAATGTGCGCGGGAAATACGATTTATTTTTTTCGATTTTCACGCGTCCGCATAGCCGGGCGCCAGAGCACGAGCCGCGATGTACACCTGACACAAGAAATTACATTGCGCAACTCCAACAAAATTACTCAGGCAAAACACAAATTTAAAATTCTATAACTTTATTAGTTTTTGAGATATCTTAATTTTACTTTTAGACTTTTGTCAAATTTTACTCAAATTTCCATTTCCATTCATTGAAAAAAGTAGTAAACTTTTCCATAAGAGAAATGTCTCACATATGTAAAATATGTGTAAAACAAGGCAGCAAATGTCTGAATTTCAGTTTTCCTGTACCTATATTATTTCAAATTCCATAATGAAACAAGACTGAATCACTCACCATTGTATTCAACGGGATTGCCGTTCCTGAAGAATTTAAGAGTTGGGTAGCCCTTGACTCCAAACTGCTCAGCAAGGTCCTGTTCCTGAGTGGCATCTACTTTGGCTAGCTTAATAGGCGAGTCCAGTCCAGCTAGTTGGGTAGCCGCCTTGGCGTATTCAGGAGCGAGGCTCTTGCAATGTCCACACCATGGTGCATCTAAAGACAGAATAACATACACAAGTCAGAAAAATCTAAAATAAACTAATATTGCTATGACAAATTACTAAACAGTGAAAGAAAAATTGATCCTATGCCACATAAAAGTGTGATGCAAAACTTACATTGATAAATTAAATTTTTGTGATTTAAATTATTACAATTAATAAAATAGTTTTAAATTTCTGTAAAAATAAGCATGAATCAAATAAAAACTTCATAAATTAATTAGCAGATAATAACCAATATAAGACACAGTTTAACACTTATAAATACTATTTGTAAAAAGTCTAAGAATCATTTGAGACCACATTATTTTTTATAATTTTAATTTGTGCGAACCATAATTGCTTGGATACGTAAGTAATGTTCTTTGTTTTCAAATAATCTTCTACCTACATTCAGTTTGTGAAACCATAATGAGAATTAAGAAATCATTTGAGATAAATAAAAAAAGAGCACGCGCCACCCAAGATTTTGCCGACGACGTGTTCTTCAGAGTATGGATCACAGTACCAAATACGTAGCGGTTGACGTGTCATTCCTATACAAAACAATATTAATTTTTCAGCGGCTACGGGATTCGGTGAAAGAGGAAGATAAATTAAAAACCGTTCGACTTCGGTAATGCAGTATAGAAAAATATGAAACAAAAGAGAATACTTACAAAATTCGACTAAAATAAATTCATTATCGGCGACAGCACTTGGGAAGTTTTCTTTAGTCAAAACTAATACATTTTCTTCTAGTTTAATATCGCCTTCGCTGTAAGCCGCATTGAATACGGCTAACATTAAACAAACCGATGACCAGAGATACATTTTGAAATTCCGCCAATGCACCAAATAAACCTAACTATTCACCACAAAACCCGGCAACAGAAAGAAGACGATGCCAGCGAAACGCCAAAATGAAATAGATGCCGGCCCGCACGTCAAGTACGTGGCAGCGTCGATCGTGGGTCCCTGTGATTGGTGGATTGGTGGAAATTTCGTGAGAGCTGCCTTGCCATCAACCGTTATATCGATCACTCGGGATTACATCACCTTGACATTTTCATAAAATCGTTTTTTTAATTTATTATTATTTATCTTAAGTTTAGTTCGAGTCATTACTCACTCAAAAATTGCAAAAATTGGCCGAGTTATAGCAATTTGACGATAGCGTGGTAGATGGATTTTTCAAAGAATTTCATTATTCTTTTGTGTTTTTCTCAAAACTTCCTTTTCACACTGATGGAGAAAATATCTTAATGACCATTAGGCCGATTCTATAAAAATTTCGCAAACATCTTACTAATAACATTATCTACGATGCAACTTACGAAATATTTTTGATAAATTGCGTCGTTTACTTATTACGAATTTTTAAATTCGATTTTTTAGGAAAAAAATATATTGTTTTCAAAGTGATCTTATTTGGATAGAAAAAAAATGGGCTTCAGTACGCGTGTTAGAAAGTGTACTTCACAGGCATAGCAGGACAGAATGTGAATTCTGTCCAGCAATGTTCAAGGTATACAACACAAACTATAATATCCATTCATGACAGTCCTCCATCAAGGGATAAAAAATCTTGCTTGCATAAAAAGAGAAAATTAAAAAGTAAGGGAGAGTCCATAAACCATGTGGTTCCATTTTGAACCCTTTTTTCCCTCCATGTAGCCCTAACGTAGTTTTTGCCTTGACCCTCCCCTACCTTCTCACGAGTGGAATGTAGTTTTTTTTACTATTAATTCCAGACATTTGTGTTATTTTCTCTTACCAAATCTATTTTACATGGCATTATATTACATAGCTGATATTTGTTTTATAACATAGCGCTGTATAACAATATGTATTAAAAAAAGAACAACAACAAATATATGTAAAGAAATATCACTAAAAAAGGATTCTCAACATGAAAGCTAAGAAAATATGTAATTCATTAATCTTTAAATTGATGAAATAGAACAAATTATAGAACCTGCCGCGTAAAAAACCAAGAGTTGGATCTTTTTTGCTGCAGTTCTATCATAAATGATTCTTTGTCCTGCATAGAAGATTTCCTTATCTCATTAACATTTTGGATTTTGGCTTTTGAAAACTAGCTGGAAAAACAGTTTATTGTATAGCCTCATAATATAATTCAATAAGAATCTGTTGAAAGAAGCAAGACTAGCGGTACAAAATGACGTTCTAGCGCCAACTCTAATGTACGGAAGTGAAGCCTGGAATTGACAAAAAAAGAAATGAAAGTACAATGAATGCGGTGGATATGCGGTCACTAAGGCGTTTGTGTGAAAAATCTTTGGTCGAAAGAGTGAGGCATGAATAAATTATAAATAAATAAATGTAATGCTGGCTGTATGTAGCGTGGTAGATAGAAAAAAGAAAGGATCGCTGAGATAGTTTGGTGAATGGTGAATAGAATGGTTAAGAAAATACGTAAGGAAAGTTTTGAAGGCCACAGGAACAGAGGGTGTCTGCGAAAGACCTGGAACCATCAAATACTATAAATATTGGAAGAAGGCCCTGCAGCAAACTGTAATTCCATAAATGCGCCATGCGTTTAGTATTTCATTTAAATTTGACGATTTGTGACAATACGTATGGAAACCAGCTATTGTCATATTATGTCGTGTCGTCTTCGTTGAATAATCGACTAATGCTAATAGCAATTACAAATTACATACGTATGTATTTATTTGTTTTATCTATTATTTGTCTTGTGGAAAGTTTGTGATGTTACATAAATATATAAGGCAGATATCCACATAAAGGGTGACATCGAGTACAGAGAGTTGAGTAGATTAATGAATTTGAAAAAATATAGAAAAATATAAAAAAAGAGACTGTTTTACAATATTATCTACGATACTTACCAATATGAATACAATTTTTGTAATGTCGAATCAAATCTATACGTCCCTAGTACTAGCTTTGACAACACTCTCGTCCTGCAAAAATGTGACAACATAAGAAATTAAAAATACAATGCGATAACCACCACATAACGTGCACTGACGTGCACATAACCACGCGATCGCCGACCATCGTGAAATGAAACGTCAGCGTATTTTTTATGATATACGTATAAATGCTATTTATAAAAAGAAAAACTGCAATACTAGATTTCTTGTGCAGATTCTTCAATTATTTTAATTATGATATACGGTGTGTAAGCTGACCTTTTTGTGATTTTTACCAAAATATATTCATTTTGTTATGATTTGTAATGAGAAATCACAAATACAAATTAGTCACACACATGACATTTCCCTAAAAAAAGCTAGTAAATGGAACATCATTAGAGCTGGGAACTTTTCTTTTAATTTAGAATCGTAGAACAATAGAATTTTATCATCTAATTTGCAATTATCTTTTGAACTATTCAAAATTTTCCACCCCACAGTTAGATGTTTATGAAAAACTAAAAGGAAATTCCTAAAATCAGTCTCAATATTGAACTAAAAACGTATATAATTATCTTTTTATTAATCAGCTCGATGTTTAATTAAGCTTTTTCAGTCTTCATTTGCTTCACTATGGTTGCTTCCCGCCATTTTCCGATACGTCAATACGTCACGCGGTGCCATTTTCAAAAATTTCATTAGCGAAATTAACTCATCAGAAATAACTTTTATCAAAGAAAGTACATAAAAATCTTTGGCGGCGACCCAAATATCATCACATAGTTTTACGTAAGTTTTTTGCTTTAGTCGAGTGCGAACAATGTTGTTTTTCGACGTACAGTGAAAGATACCTTATTATCTTTAATTTTTTTATTTTTATTATTTGATCTTCGAATAGAAAACAGGTAGAGTTATCTAAACTATAAATCAAAATAATTAGGTTTTCGAGTTATGAGCACAACTTGCGACACACTTTTAAAAGTTTGGCGCTTATTAACGTCGCGGCTTATGATCGGCCGTGGATTTTATTTTTGGATGAAGCGCATCCCATATCCATACAGATCATTTCATAATATAATTATATACTTCGTGTTATCAGTATGCGTAATATAACATCGACTAACGGCGGTCACAAGTTGAGTTTGCGGTAGCACGTTTTTTAAAAAAAATTGGTTGTGAATTTTTGAGTCAATTTCGAATTGAACTACCTAGCAAAAAATTAAAAATACAAAAAAATTCTAGTTCCAGATGCCCGACTACGAAGTGACTTCTGAAATTTATTCCGAGTCGAATTATAAGACAACCAAAACTCCATCAATTAAAGGCAGTAAGTGTTCAAAACAAACAAATATTTTAATTATGTATTTTCATTTGCGTTTTTCATCGAAATTTTGTAGAGAAAAAAGAAAGCCACACCTTTTCACGCATAATTTTATTATTTTGCAATCATCCAAATTTACGCACCATAAAATATATAGACCGAAAATCACACATCAAATTGGATATAGGTACAGATGTCTCATGGCTACTAGCAAAAATTTTGGGAAAGTCTTCTTCATTTAATTTTGAAAATAAAATATTATTTAAACTTGGGTGAAATATCAATAGGAGGTAAACAACATCAAGGCATGCATTTTTTTCAATTTTTCTGGCTTATCTTTTGTAAAACGTTAGACTATCATGAAAGTAATTTATATTGAATATTAAAAATTTATTTGCTTCGATACAAGTCAAGTAAATGGTTTTTGAACATGCTCTGTTTGATAATTTTAATAAAATAAATATTTTTTTCTGACTTGTATAAAAGAATTTTTAATATTCGATACAAGTTACTTTCATGATACTCCAAAGTTTTACAAAAGATAGGTAGAAATATTGAAAAAATGCAATCTTTGATGTTGCTTATCTTTTCACCCAAGTATAAAGAATATTTTCTATTCAAAATTGAATGAAGAAGGCATCCTCGAAGTTTTAGCTACTAGCTATGAGAGTCCCTGTGCATATATTTATTTTTTAGAGTTGTTAGTTCTTCCGAGTTCTTATTTTTGTGAAAATCTTGTTTAACAACTGTTTTATTACATTTTAGATGTTATTTCCGAGTTCCCATTTGTCTATCCTCAGGAATCAAATGGAATTGATTATGATGAGGATGGTGACTTGCTTGTAAATAGACCGCAGAAAGGAGTTGTTCAAATAGGTACACAGTATTATTAATCAATTAAATATTTTTGTTTTGTGGAGTTTTTAAAGAAGTGTTTGAAGAACTTTGTGTGGTTAAGGATTGACATTTCAGTTATTACTTATAAAGATAAATTGGGAACAATATTTTTTATTACAGTTAAAGGGGAAACATAATAATTTTGTATATATATATTTTTTTGGTTTCTCATTATTACAGAACATAGTGTAAGTACAGCGTTACCATTAGTTGGACTGCAAGTATGGAGAGGAGCTTTCCTTTTGGGAGATTTGGCCCTCCATTGGGGCCAAATTGGGGTCTTCAAGAACAGCACTGTGCTGGAGCTAGGAGCGGGAACCGGTCTCACCTCATTTATCACATCAATGTATGCCAAGAAAGTGATATGCACAGGTAAAATGGATAAACATTAGTGTTCATTTGCAATTACCGCTAACTCTACTCATCTCAAATTATTCTAACTCACTGTGTTAATTTTATATGTAACATTAAATACCAAATGTGACTAACAATAATTATAATTTATTATAATTAAAATATGTTCTTTAACTAACTTTGTATAGCACACAATTATTATTGCTTCATTACTAGTTTCGGGAAGAACAGAACTTACCTCGACAGTTGTAAACAATAACCAATATTAACTACAATAATGTGAAGCTTTATTATATACGTATTTATTAGGCAGGGCAATTGGGGTGAGGGGGTGGAGGTAATTTAGGTATTTCTTGGAAATATTGTTAGTAGAGGCAAAGTGTTTGTGAAAGAAATATTATTGATTAATTTTTTCCGAATTCAAGTTTTTTTGGATTTCTACTGTTCCTAAGTTGTTCATTAATATTCCTTAATAAATAAAGCTGTCGAAAGAATTTTTTTTTTTTCAATATGTTTAGAGAATTCTGAGAAGTTATTATTTTGAAGGCAGCGAATGTGTTTCTCACAGTTTTCCTACTTATTTTTATCGCAATCATTGCGAGTTATTTCATATATCCCGTTTTTTTATAATACATATTTATATGTAGGTATCCATTTTCGTTTTTTGAATTGAGAAGTATTTTAATGATAATATTGTTTGTATGAAATGCTGGTTTGACGTAGACAGGGAAATAATTTTTTATTTTATTTTTTTGGGAATCTCAACAGTATACAATTTATTATAATAATACATAACGTATTGGGTAATTCGTAGACCAATTATAGAGATCCAAGACATAAAATGTTAAGTCAAGCAATAAAGAGAACATATATTAAATAGAGGGATAGGAGTGGGAGTTAGAGGGGGAAGTGGAGTGAGGTGTATGGGATTGTGGCTGAGTGGAGTGCGTGTGTATTCTGTGCGTGACGTTGTATACAGATATGGGGGTATGTGTAAAGAGTGAAAAGAGTTTGGCTGTGGTGTGTGTATGATAATGGTCGGTCTCAGTTAATCCGGTGAAGATATAGAAACAAGTAATATAAGCGGTTTAAATAAGATTTTTAAGAGCTGAGATGTTGGTATTAAATATGTCAATGTCATTGAAGTGGTCATTATATGCTTTGCATGTTCGTTGGATGAATGAGTTCTGTGCATAAGAGGTTCTGCTTATGGGTACATGGAAGAGCACGGACTGTCGGGTTCGCCTTGATGGAGCGTGGAGAGAAACCAGCTCCAATTGGCTGGGACAGTCAATATGTCCCTGAAGTAACTTGAAAAGTAGTATTTGATCAGCTCGTGCTCTTCTATGTTCCAGGGTTCTCATGTTATAGAAATTCATTGCTTCCATATATGAGTCGAAATACATGCCGGATTTACCATTGAGGCGACGCAAAAACCTGTTCTGAATTTGTTCTATTCTCGCAATGTATGTTGTCTGTTGTGGATTCCAGACCTGAGATGCATACTCCAAGTGACTGTGAACATAGGAATAATATAAAATTTTTAATGAGTGAGGATTTTTGAATTGTTTGCAGGTTCGAAGCATGAATCCCAGCATACTGTAAGCTTTGGAGATAATATGGTCAAAGGCACTTTAAAAATAAGTTTACTGTCGAGAATTATTCCGAGGTCTTTTAATTCGCATTTGTTTTCTAGTTGAGCGTTGTTTATTGAGTAGGCAAACTGAATGTTATTGGTTTTCCTGGAAAATGTCATTTAATGTGTAATTTTTGTAGAAATCGAACCCATGCATAAAATTTTCGCCAAAAACTATTTTCAGTAATTTTAACATTATGGCCTGAGTATAGACATGTATCGGTATGTTTTTTAATTATTGATTTTAACATTTTGTCTTTTAATGCGCAATCATATCCACTATTAATGGTGATTTGTTTTAATTTTGTTGTCATAGGTATTCAGTGGTAGTGGAATGTTGATTTAAATAGAACGAAAGCTGGTCATTTTACACACTTGTGGATGGAAAGATGATGAATGAATTACAGTATCAGTGTGTGTGGGTTTCCGGTATACCTATGTTAAATTTTAATTTATTGTTGTAAACTTTGATAGAAGTTCTGTTCTTCTCGATACTTAATAATGAAATGAAATAATAATAACTCTTAATAATTTTGTACATGTTATACAAAGCTAGTTATATTACACCCCAAAGTAACTGCTAAACTAATTAATTATACAAACATAATTTATTTTAATTATTTATGTCTCACCGTTACATTAAAAATACATTACTAAATGAGTTACCCACATTTAAAAATTTAAAGTACACTTTTTGCATTTTTTAGTTTGATAAAATTGATCTATATATTAGGTCCTTACATATGAAATTGGCGTTTTGCCGTACTGGCAAATTTGATCTCGAATATCTTCTCTTTGGTTAGGAATTCCAAATCCAAATTTATACAGCTATTTACTCATGTATTTGTGTTTTGAAAATTATAATTCATTTGTTTTTTCCTCAATTGTTTTTTTCTTTGCGTCACTCAGTTTACAAAATGAAAAACTTGAAATATCGCGTTATTTACGAGTACGAGTTCCACCGTGGCACCAGTGCTGCAGAAACGGCTCGAAGGATTAATGATGTGTATGGTGACGGTGCCGCAAAAGAAAACACAGTGCGTTTTTGGTTCCAACGTTTTCGTTCTGGAAATTTCGACCTGCAGAACAAGCCCCGTGGACGGCCGGAGACCAAAGTTGATAATGAAGAATTGAAGGCTATTGTGGAAGCGGATCCATCGCAAACCACATCCGAGTTAGCTGCAGGCTGCGGTGTTAGTGATAAAACTGTTTTAATCCACTTGAAGCAAATTGGTAAGGTGAAAAAGCTTGAAAGGTGGGTACCTCACGAATTGAGTGAAGCAAATCAACAAACGCGCGTTGACTGCTGCGTTGCATTACTCAACCGGCACAATAATGAAGGGATTTTAAATCGAATCATTACCTGTGATGAAAAGTGGATCCTGTACGATAATCGGAAGCGCTCATCGCAATGGCTGAACCCTGCCGAACCAGCCAAACCATGCCCCAAGCGAAAATTGACTCCAAAAAAGTTACTTGTGAGCGTTTGGTGGACTATGCTGGACTGTGCTGGTGTCGTTCATTACAGCTTTCTTAAATCTGGCCAGACGATTACGGCAGATGTCTATTGTCAGCAACTGCAAACCATGATGGAAAAGCTAACTGCTAAACAACCGAGGCTGGTTAATCGCTTTAGGCCACTGCTGCTTCATGATAACGCTATACCACACACTGCACAACAGACGGCTACCAAATTAGAGGAGCTTCAATTGGAATGTCTAAGACATCCACCGTACTCTCCGAACCTTGCCCCAACAGATTACCATTTTTTTCGAAATTTGGATAACTTCTTGCAAAGGAAAAATTCAACTCCGATGGGGCAGTCCAAACCGCCTTCAAAGATTTTATTGATTCCCGTCCGAATGGTTTTTTTAGTAAAGGGATCGATGAACTACCTATGAGATGGCAAAAGTGCGTAGATAGCAATGGTACATACTTTGATTAAATAAATATATTACAATAAAAAAAAATCGGCTTTATGTTCCTCCCATACTAAACGCCAATTTCATATGTAAGGACCTAATATTACTTTTAATGCTTCATGATTGTTCATTGAGTAAAAATTTTTCAAAGATTAACTTAAATATAACTAATAACTAAAGCATTTTTTTAATTTAAATTTTCAGACATGGACTTAGGAGGAATACTGAATTTAATTAAAACAAATGCAAAGTTAAATGAACACCTAGTCAAATCACAATTCTTAATAACTAGTTTAGATTTTACTAAGAGCTTTACGCCGCAAATCAAAAAGGAATTATCATCAGTAGACATTGTTTTCGCTGCAGATGGTAAGTTGGATAACTATTCCTTCATTTAATAAATTTGTACTATTATGAAGGAGCCCTTATACAGGAAAACCCTATCAATTTGAACCCCGATAATTCTAAATTTGCCATAATTAGAAATTTTAAATACCCACAAGTCCCAAAACCTTAATTTCAGTAAATTAACCCCGATAATTCAAAAACTCCGGTAATTCGTAATATTTTTTAGCCCCTTGTACCACCACAAATCAATACATTTTAGTTCATATAATTCAAATTTTTTTTGAAATTTGATAAAAATGAAAAAATATAAAGATTTTTTCACAAGTGAGAAGAACAATTATGTCAATATCGGATACTTTATTAATAAAAATGTTGCTATATATAATAGCATAATAAATACAGTAAAACTTCAATTTTACGTTCCTCATTTTCACGTTTTTCCGCTATTTACACCGAAAAGTCCCATTTCATCTCCATACAAATATTTCGCGCGATGTAAACGGAAGAAATTTTTTGTTTCCCGAGGTTTTACACTTACATTGAAATTTGCAAGCGAAATTTCCTTTTTTTTCCAAAAATTTAACACGTCAATATTAGATGAATCTTTCGTGTTTGCGTTCCGGCTCGAGCAAGTAAATATTACGTTAGTAATAAAAAAGGGCAAACTATTTACTGAATGTTAATATTCTAATGACCCTGTTTAGTACATAGTTGTACAATTTATTTTACACACCATCTTACGAATTTCTTCTGTAAAATCGTTTCACACTTATTATTTATTTTGTATTTATATTTTTGATATTACTGATAGCCGTTTTCATTGTTAATATTCTTTACAATTTGCCCTAAAAACATGGCGATGAAAAGTACAATTGATTATAAGAAGATAAATTTTTCACAAAATTAATGGCTTTTTCATGAGTTTTATACGATTTTTGGCAAATTTTGCAATACCATCACGATTTTCTTTTTTACCTCAAATTTCGAATTAACGGGGTTTCGCGTAATTCGAAATGTTTTTTGGATCCCTTGAATTTTGATTTAATGAGAATCTACTATATTGGTGATGGTCAAAATTATTTTAACCTTATACAATAACCATTATTTGAGATTTGAACTAAGTTTGAATTATTTAGATGTATTTGCATCCCCGATAAAAAAGGCAGACTCATATTTATTATTTTTTATTTATTAACATTGTAAAAAAATAAAATAAATTGTGCATACAGTAGAACCTCGTTATTTCCAAATTTAAAGGACACAAAAAAAACATTTAGAATTATGCGGAACTCCGCTTATTTGAAATACAAGATTCCAAAAAAACTTACGATCATGAAATGTGCAAACAATCATAAAATTCATTAAAAAAGTCGTTAGTTAGGTGAAATACTAAAATATTATAGCATATTTCAATTTTAATCACCTTATTAACGCTAATGCTAAAGCGAAGATTGTGCCATTTCTATTACTAAAGTACCCGATAATTCGAAATTCATGGAAACAAAAAAAATTGCGATGCGATTGCAAAATTCGCCATAAATCGTAAAACTCAGGAAAAAAAACGTTAAATTTCATGAGAAACGTACGTATTTTTCCATATTTTATAAGAAATCATTTTGAGAATGCAATATGCGATTTCTTTTACTAAAATATGCAATATTAATATATATTTGTTTTCTCTCTTGCAAAAAAAATCAAATTGTTTGTCTTCTTTTGGTACATTCAGGGTAAATTTTTTATTGTAACAAAATTTGCACATGCAGCATGTAGCCGAAATGCGGTACCAGAACTAATGATGACATATTGAAAACTTCTATATGTCATCATTAGATCTGTCAGATTCCGTAGTTGCATACGCAGCATGTTGCAGAACATGTAGCGGAAATGTGATACCAGAACAGAAGGAATGAGCGCAAACTAAAGGTATTCGCGCATATCAAGACAGCCTAAAAAAGCAAAGCATGCATAGGATACCCCAATTTTAGAGATTGCAATATAATGTATAGATAGTGTTTGAGCAAAATACATAAAAGCCACCCTGCACGATAGTGCGCGTTTGAAAAGCTGCGTGCAATATTAGTTTATAACCTGTTAAAAATAATCCAAATTATTATGACTTAAAATGTATGGATTTATGACGCAAGGGTCTAAAAATTATTTTTTATTACGTTTTATCGAGGTTAATAACTAAGAAATTAACTAAAAAATTTGAATTATGATGAATTTTTAATTATCGTGGTTCGTTTTAACGGGGTTTTACTGTATTACACTAGGTATCAGTAAAAATATATTAAATAAAATCAACAACAACAAAACAAGAACAATTGTAATTTGGCTGTATTTTTTATTTCAGTAATCTACGATGACGATCTCACTGAAGCATTTATTAGTGTCCTGGAAAAGTTGTTGAATACTCCTCCACATAAAAAGATAATAATTGCTCTAGAAAAAAGATATGTGTTTACTCTTGCTGACATGAACTCGGTGGCTCCGTGCTATGAAACATTCCTCACCCTGTTAGAAAAGGCCAAATACAAAAATCTTTCACACAACTGGAAGGTGGAGCAGATTCCGATAGATTTCCCGCAATACTTCAAATACGACAGAGTGAAAGAATTGATTCTCTGGCAAATATCATCTGGAGATGTTTAACCCATGGATACACTTGATATATGTAATTCATTTTATAGAAACACCATAATTTTTATATTCAATATTTATGTATGAATCTTAATATTTTATCCACCTTATAATAGAGGAAGAAGCCTGTACCATTTAGAACTCACGCTTTTGCGTATAAGTTGAAATATCTTAATGTGAAAAGCTTTGTCCATTCCCAATACATATTAAATTAATAATACATCCATATTTAGTGGGTTTTTTTACATAATTTTATAATTACAAAAATTATATTTATTTCTAAGTCATTTAGTAAAATGTTTCAATGTGACGGTGGGTTAGTAGATTAATTACATTATTTGTTTACGAATTTAAAAGCCCTTATGATACAAAACTTTACTAGCAATATACAATTCAGTACTGTTTTGAACCTTAAGGCGATCGTTCGGCAGAGTGAGCAAATTTCACAATTTTTTCTCATATCTTCTCTTGCGTTTTTTACTACATTTTTGTATGGAAATATATTGTTTTAAAATTTATTCATCGGGTATCATATATTCTAAATATGGATATTGTATTAAAATGATACAAACTAAATTATATAAATAATTCATAAATTACTAAACCCACGATGTTTTAAAAATGAAAACAATGTTTTTAAAATATAAATCGTAAGTAAAAAACTAACAGATTTTGCGATAATTGTAATAAAAATCATTTTTAAAACATCGCAGGTTTGGTAATTTATTAATTAATTATATAATTTAGTTTGTATCAATTTAATACAATATCCGTATTTAGAATATAAAGGTGATAAAGAAAATTCTCCATCCCAACATCATTTGTCTTCAATTTTACGTGGAAACGAAGAATTATTTTCGTTGGTCATCTGCCCCACCGTTTTTACGATTGATAACTTTGCAGCATAATATAGTGGAGGGAAGAGAAGATAAAAAACCAGCATATCAGAGTGAGCTTAATTCTTTGTCTTGTTCACTGGATATTTGGCAGCATTTTTTTAATGACGAATGCAATGTGAAATTGCAATAATGTGAAATTCAACGTATCCTCCACAGAAACGTGACCACTCCATCAGCAGTTCCATGTAGCAGCAGTGCTGAAGAAAAGGTGCCGGTTCGTAAAAACTGTTCAACTTGCAAATACACAAAGAAACGCAATACGCAATATATGTGTTTCGAATGTAAAGCACCAATTTGCTTTGAGTGCTCAAACATGCTGGATTTTCACTGACGTGAAAAACTATGAATTAAGAGCCTGCAATTTTATTTAATTTGTGATTTTATGGAGAATTTTAATTTTTTTCTACGTTTGTTAATTATTCAATACTAAAAAAAAAGTTGTAAGAAGTTCCTATTTTACATGATAATTTTTGTGGATTTCATTTTCCAAATATATTAGTTTGTAAGCCTGAAATAGGAGGTATTGACAATTATTTATGATTAAAAGAAAAAAAATGCTGATTTTCATGTGCCTTCTTTTCTAATTAAGAGTTTAATATGTTCCTCAATAGAATTTTAATTAAAAACAAAACCATTCTTTACAAAATTTTACCATTGTGAATTATTTTATTCGGGAGTCCCACAGACGTATGACAGGTGGTTGTGTAACAAAAATATATGCTAGGTGGTTAAGGGTTAAATATGTCTAACGACCGGAATAACAACCTTAACTCTTTAAAAACTTAGATCTATCATTATACAACTATAAATATTTGTAGTACCAGTTCAAAAATCCATTTACTAATATTAACGGGTTCACTGGCAGCTCCGCCAATTGGTGGAGCCGCTAGTCAACCCGTTAAAACTAGAATAGTACGGTCTTAGCTCTGATTTGAAAATAAATTATTATTAGAAAAGCTAGTGTAAAATTGTTTACTTCACTCTCTCTCTCTTCAGAAACTGAAGCAAACATTTTTTGTCCGAAAATTAATTTTTTACATTTTAATGTTAAAAAATTTTTTTTTTATGCAATATAATTTTCTACTTTTAGTCTTACGTATGAAATCACTTCATTAGGAAACTAGCGTCTTCTTTTGGTGAGCTCATTAACTAATTTTCCATATAAATTTTAATTTTATTACCCAGCGTACAAAATCACTTTGGTAGGAAAATAGCGCCATCTTTTGGTGAGTCATTAACTAATATTTTCCCTTATAAAACATTGATTAATTAATTATGATGGATTCATTGATTAAATAATGAATTGATTCATGTATTGTCATTAAGAATACATCTGTGTGCAAAATTTCAGCTCGATTGGACACCGGGAAGCGGATGAAATATTGATTATCATATTCCATTCAGACAAATAGGTGAGGTTAATAAAGCGTGGTAAAATGTTAAAAAATTATCACTAACTTCACAGGAATATAAATCAAGTACATATTTATTTTTGACCCAGAAATTTCAAAAAATATTTTATACAGGTAAATGTTTAAAATTGTTAACCGAGTGTACGTATATGCCTTTCCTCGTCAGGAGCAGGGATTGAACCCTAAAACTTTGAATCAATCAACCATATCAACAAAAGCAGTCAATTTATAAATGTGGTTAGTGTTAGAGAAATTATTTCCCATGTAAATAAACAAATCGACTACACAATTAACAATTATTATTATTTACAATAGTAAAAAGTTTCCAAAAACATAACACCAATAAATCATTAAGGCAACAATACGGTACCCACACAAAAGATTATAAAGGTACAAATTTGAATCTTTTGAAGGTGTCTAAAGCTCAAATTCTCCAATTGAAGACAAAATAATAAGAAGTAAATATGGATAATAAATCACAAATAATATTGTCTGTTCAATATTCCTAATCACACTTCACATAATATTGCCAGTTTATTGGTTATTCATTATCATTGAAGTGATAGTAAAGAAATATAAGTAGTCAACTAAACAACACCACTTGCATATAAAAAATGGTGTAACATTGAGCTAAAAATTCAATATTATAAACGAAATTATTATTTAGTAGGTATTAGTATTTTGTTAGTTTCCTTCAAAACAAAAATGTATTCAGTTTGACCAAGGAATACGATTTTCTCATTTGATGATTTCTAGCCTGTTGATCTTTTTCTTTGTTCAATATTTCAACGGTGTTCAAAACAATTTCACTGTTACCCGCCTTTTTGGTGGCATAAATTACCTGAACTTCAGGATTGAATTTTACAGCTTTGTTCTTGTTGTTTAATTTCATATAGCTTCTCTCATTTTCTTGCATTATGGCCTCAACTCTTGGCTCACCTGAGAATACAAAATGTATCAGCGTATTTGGAGACCCAGAAATCAGAGAAATGTTTGCTTAGTAAATTACCATTGTCATTGGAAAATGCATCATTTAACTCACTATTTAGATCACATTTGTGTATTGCTGGTTTCATCTTTAAGCCAGGTTCATTCTTTCCAAATGTTCGGTGCCTCTGGTGAATCATATTATTTGTATTAACCTGTACAATATAAATAAGACATTAAAAAATAGATACAGGTTCCAGTTTTTTTAAAGTAATTTAGCCAAAATTTGCTCCCACTTATTTCAATTTAATATATTTATAACATTCACGGATGCTGGCATGTATGAATATAGATACTTGAGGAAACTTTGGGGGATCAAGAGTCCAGGCATCAAGTTCTGGGAGGATCAATGTACATATAAGGGATCAATTGTCTGGTACATATAAGGGATCAATTGACGAACACGAACTATCGGGGGATCAAATAATGCACCAAAGTAAACGCATAGGGTCAAATATGGAAAATGGGATAAATGAAGCAGCAGTTCGTGGTGTAATTCAACCAGTTTTGCTGAGGCAATGGCGGATCAGTACCAGCTCACTTATTGTCATGGTAAAAGAGCATTTTTTATTCGCCAATTGCGGCCGTTTTCTCATAAATTTAACACATTACATCAGCATATTACTGCCCCGTAATTGTCCTTTCCTTCTCCAAATAGTTAGTGAAGATTACACCTCGTGAATCCCAAAAAATGGTAGCCATGACCACAATGGGTGATGGAATCGTTTTCGCCTTCTTTGGAGTAAGTTCGCCAGGTTAAGTCCACTGTTTTTTTATTTCTGGCATGTAGTGATCCATGTTTCGTCAACAGTCACAAAACGCTGTAGAAACTCTTTTGGATCACAACTGATCTATTTCAAACAAACTTGCTCACTTTCAACAAACCACCACCAAAACAAAACTGTATAAATCTCTCTGAAGTTTTGACAGGCGTCATTTGAAAGATGGTGTTAAACAATGGTAAACAGATTTTGCATTATTAGCGCCAACTCAGTCATTAAAACGAGTACTATCATACAGCCCTCATACATATGTATACATTTATATTTGTCTCGAAATAGAATTTTGTCATTCGAAGCAAGACTAACAATGCATAAGGGTGCAAACACTAATGTATGAAAGTAATGCTCGGAATTGACAAAAGATAAACAAAATTAGACTGAAATGCAGAAGCTCAAGCGCGTGTGTTAAAAGTCAATGCAGTTAATAGAATTTAAAAATTTAAAGTTTGTGCATGTGAAGCGTGTTAGGAAAGAGGATGGTAAAAAAATATATGCAACAGGAACAGAAAACATCCAGGAAAGATCTGGTCTGGTCAGTTACTTAAAAACTTAGAGTATGTTTATCTCGGAACAATATGCTTGCAGGCTGAGAAAATGATCATTCGGAATAGTGTAAAGCTTTGAAGTTTGCTAAAGGCATGATACAAGATACATCTGTGGATAGTCTGGTATTGTGTTGTCACACGTGTTGCGTTTTGAGTACTGAAAATGCTGGACCCGTTTGCCCAATTTGTTTTTTCTACTCTATTTTACAAAAGTTGTCCACATGTAAGTATATCTAAAAAACAGTGTACCTAATTTGTAATTCATTATACATATTAGGTTAGGTAGTATATTACTTTCAATATATATTAGGAAAGTGTTGTTATAGATGAGCTTAAATAGTATTAAAGTTAATAGTATTAAATATTCAAGGTAATTTTTTTTAGATTTTTTCGAAGTTACATTCTTTAGGCGAGTTTAGAGTAAAATTTTAGGATGCAACAAAATGCATATAATATGTAATAGAATATCTTCACACCATCAACAATTAATAGCTAAGATGGCAGTTTTCCGAGTGATATTTAACCAATAGCAATTCTTATAAGTGACAACATCAAAGTTTGAAAATGGTGCTATGAAAATTGCTTATGCTCTTGGCGCTGTTATTGTTTGTTTTTTATGTAATTTTCAAATTTTGTGTGGTGATTGAATTACATGCTTAATGTTTCATTTTCTTTTATATACATGCAAAATGCAATTCGGTATGGGGGTCCTGTATTTAATGTGTATTTTTTTATTAACCCATTGGTGGAGAACTGTGATTGATGAAAATTGTATATTTTGAGTTGGAACTGGACAGGATGTGAATGCACAGCTTAAATACAGCAGTGTAATAAGTTCCAACTCAAGGTATACAACACAGCTCATGGTTTTCTGTATGCCAAAAAAGTATAACTTCTGATGTGTGTACATTAGTACCTATATGCGCCCAAATTTTAAGATAAAGTGTCTTTAAAAAAAATTTGGGTCATTTGTTCAAGCAACTAACTTACATCTTTTTGATGAATCGGGTACACAATGTGATCCTTATCATTGTTTGTGATTTTTAAAATATCTCTTGAATTGATTTCATTTTTTTTATCGCATTCAACCATATCCCGGACTCTGCATTCCTCCAATATTATATTTATGTTCGTTAATTCAGTTTTTTGTTTTCTTTCTTGCATATTATATCTATCAAAAATTGCATCACTTTCCTTTAGTGAAATGTCTATTTCCTTATCATCATGAACAGTCGTACTTGAAGAAGCGTCATTCTTGTCATTATTTGTAGACGATAAACATGTGTTAGTTTTTATGAGTAGTTTATCTGAAATGATAACAAGATTTTATAGCTGAAACACTTAAAATTCAAATGACCATGAATATTTGAGGGATATAAAAGCAAAGGCAGCAATATCCAAAAAAATTAATAATTTTTTTAAATGTTGTCAGTCACTGAGGATTACTAATTTATAATGTCCTGGATTCGAGATTCTACAGGAAATATAGCTCTATCTAAAGGCAGTAATATCCAATTATGTAAATAGCAAAAGCAGCGTGTTTTGTGTTTAAAAGATTAATATTTACTTATACATATATGTATATAAAAGGAAAACCAAGGTGGCAATCATTTTTAAAAATTTATTTCCAGTAAGACATAGGTTCACAGATTCCAGAACAATTTCCTTGAGTAGTGACGAGTTTTTTGTATGTATCCCAAAAATAAAAAGTGCTGTCTTCGTTTCATTTATACCACTCATATTTTTTAGCATTGACAGTTTTGTATGTGGCCCTAAAAACAAATATTTTCTTAGCCCGCTATTTATTTGCATACTATTTATTCCATAGGTTTTGGTGTTGGGAGTTTTAAAAATGTCTCTTCTGGGCAGGCGACAGGTTAAGACAATTGTTGACACTTCGGCTTAAAGTAATTTTCAGTCTTACAATTTCTATGTCAAAGAATCATAAAATCAAGGGCCTTGAAGAATCTTTATTATAAAAATATTTTACCATCTCTCATTGCACGACTTAGCGAATGACGACCTGATAAGTGTTGTTCATCCCTCAGTAATGAAATATTATTGTCTTTCAGATTACTTTTTGACTGGTCAAGTTTAGACATTTTGACAGCAAATTTTATGTAAAACAAAATACACACATCGTTCTAAATATGATTATTAAAATATTATTTACAAAGGGAAACATTTTTAGTACCAACTCACTAATAAAATCATGCTATTTGGAACTAATTTTATGGTCAGATATTTTATCAATAAAACTTTGCATTTAATCATTGGGATTTTGATTTTTTTTAATGTTGACTGATGTAACCGTTCTTTCGTAATTTCTGAATTGGTCAGTGTCAAAAAAAAAACCACACAGAAAGTTATTTAAGTTTAATTATTCAATATTCTGTATCCATTGTAGACTCTTAGAAGTATTCAGTTTTATCCTGGTCATCTTATCAGGGTGCGAAGATTATCTATATATATTCATCTTTATCAGCAATCGGAATTTTCAGAAAAATTTAGATTAATTGATGAAAAATCTGTTTCATAATTAATGAGTGTGTTAATAAATAATAAATCTTACGTCTTTAAACATAATTATTGATTAATTAAGGAGAAATTTTTACAATAATGCTGTCATACAAATTAATCTATTTTTATATTAATTACTGTATTATTTATTTATTATACAATTAATGATTTAAAAAAACCCTGTAAAATGAAAGAAAATTTTCATTGAAATGAAAAAAGATTTTTTTGCCTCTGCATAAAATTCGGATCAGGCTATGATTAAAATAAAACAAGAGACTATTTTATATATTTGTCAGAAGTTCGCTTTGTCATCTATTCATATTACTGTCCCGCAGCGAGGAATCCCCCATTAGGAATCGAAAGTCAATGTTCTCTTTGTTTTACTAAAAATATCATTTTGAAAGTATAATTCTTTCAATTCCTCGCCAAGTTATCACCTTTTTCATTTTTAAATTTTCAACAGGCTCACACAAAAGGCTAAGTGAATCATTCTTTCCACCGTGCATCATTGATGTACTGACCCAATAACCTAGAAAATATAAATAACTAAAAATATTTTAATAAAAAGGGTCCGAGAAAAGCATTGTGCAGATTAATTTTGATTTTTTTGTCGATTTAAGTGTTCAATACTTAGCAGCAATTCATTTTCCATGTAACTTGTTCGTGACATGTACGAGGTGTCTCGTATCGAATAGCAAAAACTTCGGGGGAGTCTTCTTCATTCACTTTTGAACAGAAAATATTGTTTATACTCGGGTGATATGTTAACAGTTACAGAGATAAGCGACACCAAAGTTTGCATTTTTTGTTCTCAATATTTCTGACTTATCTTTCGTAAAATGTTACACCATCATGAAAATAATTTATATTGACTATTAAAAATTCATTTACTTTGATACAAGCCAAACAAAATGATTTTTTTGTAAGGTTTTTGTTTTTTTATTTGACTTGTAATGAAGCGAATTAATTTTTAAAATTCCATATAAGTTATTGTAGTGACAGTCTAACGTTTTACAGAAAAGAAAACAGAAAAAAATGCAAACCTCGATGTCGCTTACATTTCACACAAAGTGTTTAGAATATTTTCTACTCAAAATTAAATGAAGAAGATTCCCCCTAAGTTTTTGCTACTAGCTACAAGACACCCTGTATACAGAGTAGCTTGTTGATGTAGTGGTTATGACTCTTGCCTAGTGATCCAGCGGTCGGTGCTTTGAGCCCTTTTCCAGGATACCAGCAAGTTAGTCATATTTGCATAGCACAAGCATTTAGCTTAATTTGGAAATAGAAGAATATTGACACAATACATATTCTATGTTCACATCTCTATTTTAAAATTTAAAAAATATATATTATATACGAATCCATGTGATGCCCTCAAAAATAATTAATCAGTGTTGTAAAATTTTTTTTTTCCTCCGCAGGCCACCTAAATGTACTCTTCTTACAGTAAAACCCTGTTAATTCAAACCCCGATAATTCGAAATTTTTAAAACCCACAAGTCCTAAAATGTTAATTTCGTAGTAGATTAACCCCAATAATTCGAAAACCCCAGTAATTTGTATGTACTCGAAATCCTTACTCGATTTTAACTTTCAATTCTGCCTTTTTTCTGACTCAGATCAACTCAAAGCATGGTTATCAGATATATAATAATAACATAAGTCAGTTAGAACTTATTCGAAAGAAAATTAAACATTTTAACAACACAAACACACGTTATTAGACAAAAGAATTGAACTAGAGAATTAAAAAAATTGAGGAGCGTGTACTCATGTATGAACGCGATAGAAGTTATACTTCTTTGGCGTAATTGTGATAATTGATATTCACACATTGGTTAAGAATTTAGATTAATGATAAATATAATGTAATATGATAAATATAATTGATAAAACTTTAATGTAAGCAGTCAAATTACTAATATTTGTTTTTAAAGTGGTTCAGTGGTGGCTATTGGTTTTTGATAGCTAAAATAAGAGATAAATGTCTTTGAATCATCTTTAGATGATATGATGCAATGAATCAAAAAATGTGTGCATTTTCAAAAAATGTCCAAGTGCCTACCCACTTACATGTTTTATTGATTTTTGGCCTAAAAAGGTTCTGTATTCAAAACTATACAACTTTGACAGTCGCATTGAATGTCAAATGAATGAATGTGTTTTTTGTTTTGAAAATGAATATCTGACAATTACGTCATTTTTACAAAAATACCTAAAATTGTAATACAATAAACAGTTCTAATTTTCAATTCACTTCGTCATCATTCATCAACTTTTGAATTGAGCATCTTTGACAATATATTATTTACATCGTCAACAATACATTATTTATATTACTACACTAATTTCAAGTGAATAAATTTTTTAAATAATTTAAAAATGTCCAAGTGCCTACCCACTTACATGTTTTATTGATTTTTGGCCTAAAAAGGTTCTGTATTCAAAACTATACAACTTTGATAGTCGCATTGAATGTCAAATGAATGAATGTGTTTTTTGTTTTGAAAATGAATATCTGACAATTACGTCATTTTTACAAAAATACCTAAAATTGTAATACAATAAACAGTTCTAATTTTCAATTCACTTCGTCATCATTCGTCAACTTTTGAATTGAGCATCTTTGACAATATATTATTTACATCGTCAACAATACATTATTTATATTACTACACTAATTTCAAGTGAATAAATTTTTGACAGTTTAATGGATACGCGCGCATTTTGTGTCTTACGTAAAGGTACAACAGAAATTCCCGCTAGATGAATTTCTGTTGTACCTTTTTTAACCTAAATGCGCCAAAAGAAGATAACTTCAAAAAAACTGAAAAACAATTTAAAACCAGTACAAGTGTGAAGAATTAGCGCAAACTAAAATATCCGCGCGTATCAAGGTAGCCAACTGCAGGAAGCATGCATAGAATTCCTGAGTTTTAGGAATCGCGACATGTGTTTAGATAAAGTGGATCCCATAAGGTACTGCGAAATATATAAAGGACACGCACACAATCAAAAAGTTAATTTTTTACAACTTAAAAAAAATCTAATTATGTGACTTAAAATGTACTGATTTGTAATGAAAGGGTCTAAAAATTATTTGGAATTACGAATATTGGGGTTCATCAACTATGAAATGAATATTTTGGGACTTTGTATTTAAAAAAATTTAAATTATGACAAATTTCTAATTATCGGGGTTTTACTATAATAAAAACTATTGACACATTAGAATTACAATGAAAATAAAATTTTACAAGACAAAATAGTGATTTATTAATTTAAATCATAAAGCTTACAAATACATGTGAAACAAACACCTTGAGAATATTTGGTCAGTTGTAAAAAAACTATTTACACAAAACAATGACTTTTGTAAATATTTACAGAAATAGCTGATCCTAATATGATGAAAGTCTACCTAATGTGTTTCTATGCAAAGGCACTGAATTTGTATTTTTAATTATATTATAACTGAATATTTTATAGATCTATGATTTTTAAATGTCAACGGAAAATAACTGAGATATCTAAAATAATAATATAATTTTTTCTTGCAATTAATACAATACCCTGTTACCCAAGCATAGGTAACGTGATGACATTAAATGAAAGCTAGAAATTATGGCATATTGAATTGTTCTTAATATGTAGGTATGTACTTCAAAATTCATCCTATTAGAATTCCGAACTTGTAATGTTACCAAATTCCACTTTTGGCAAGAGTTTAAAGATGAAGTATTTAAAAAAAGATTTTTAACAAATTACATATACATTTTAAAGGTACAACACATTTTTATAAACAAAATTAAATTAATTAATGCTAAAAGTTAGCTTTGTGATAATAATTAATATATTGAAGTTAACTTAATAATTGTGGAATTAGCAACATTTGAAATTACAGGAATCAATCATTTCACTTAATTCAAATTGATGTTTCCAAAACAGTTTGACTAGAATTAAAAAACTAATATGGATAAAATTTTAATTCAGTAATATGTATGCCAAGAAATAAAATGAAACACGGCATGATGACCAGCTCTACACTGTGCAAAAAAAAAGATAAATTGTCAATGATAGTTTAACCGGTCATATGCCAGAGCGTAGATCTACGTGAATATTTTTGTACCCTTTGTGTGCCGGAGCTGAGATATGCGCTCTCTAGACACGTATGCGAATTTGACTTATTTTACCACTGTTTATGGGTTTTCAAAGCTTATTATTGGTTGTATCTCAAGTTTGTATTTTATTCGTCAAGTAACCTCATTTGCCGCGAAAACCGGACAAAAATCATTCCAAATGTCGTCTTCGAACCGCGCAGTAATTGTATTATTTATCTATTAAAAAAGTGATTTTTTAAAATAAAAAAGTGTTAAAATGAAGTAGTTTTATATTTTTGATATATTTAGAACGAAAATATTGAATTAAAATATCTTTAGTCTTATTGCTTCCATGGTTTTATTTGATAAACATGTGCAAACATTTCTGAAAGTTTTTTTCATAATGTAATTTTTTTTCATAAGTAAACAATAATTTTTTTAATGAATAAGTAATATAACATCACAAAAAGTGTCTAAAAAATAGCAATCATGTACGAAATTGCGCGGCAGACAGCGTACATTCCGCTTTACATACGGGCGGCATATGACTGGTTAAGGCCCGGTTGTTTCAAGTTTGATCAAAGTAAGCGGTCGATTAAAGCATAGATTTTTACGAAAACGGATCGTCTGATTGGTGGAGAATGTAAAAATCTATGCTTTAAAAGAACGCTTACTTTAACCCAATTTGAAACAACCGGCCCTAAGGGAAACACTAAAAAAAATATTGTACCGGTTCTGAAATTTGTTCAGTTGCATGCATTTCATTTTTTACTATAAAATGTGTGTATTTATATACAAATGTATTTCCAAATTCATTACATCAGTCAACAAACTCCATCAAATACATATAATAACAATATTCTGTTCTATAATATATTATATTAAAATTAGTAAAATGAATAACAAATATGAACTTAAGTTTATTATACAGTTGGCAGTATTTATAACAATTTTGGCAGTGATTGTAGTCAATTAAATGTATTGAATACTTATGAGGTTATACCAAATATTTCTAGACTTCAAATACTCAAATATTTATCTCATACACTACTTTATCATGAAGATACTTTTATCATTGTCAAAAATTCTTTATTCTTTCTCATAACTTTCGAATGGTATTCGGCCACCATTGAAAAACATAGAAAAAACAATTCGCAAAGCCGCTGTCTATATGTTTGTTTGACTTTTCAGACAAATGTATTTTCATGAGGAATTGTGCAGGACAACATCCATTCTTCACTTGATCTTCCTTGATGGTAAATTATAACTAGCCTATTTTCCAAACAGGTCATTTACTACTACAGTTACACAATTCTTTCCCATAACTTTCCAAAGGTATTCGGCCACCAATGAAAAAGCAATTGGCAAAGCCGCTGTCTACATGTTTGTTTGACTTTTCAGACAAATGTATTTTCATGAGGAATTGTGCAGGACAACATCCATTCTTCACTTGATCTTCCTTGATGATAAATTATAACTAGCCTATTTTCCAAACAGGTCATTTACTACTACAGTTACACAATACTATTGATACATACATGGGAAAAAGATTACACATTAAATTAGAAATACATACTTACAAATATAAAAATTATTTGAGAAACAATGAATTCTGAATTGTAATAGTGCAACAAAAAATTAAGCTAATAAAAATTTATATTGATTACTCTATATAATTGTAATCAACATTCATATTTCGTATTCAAATTGGTACATACATCACGATTTGAACAAATGAATGTTCTTTGTAAAATTTTATACTTATTCTGCGAGTCATTTTTATAACCAAACAGATAATTCAGGCAGTTCTCCAATGGTTGCACTGGCAGCCTGTTTGCTAACATATCTCATTGAAATTACACCAAAAAGTAGATTATATCATCTTATCAAACCAAAACTCAATTTGAATAAATAAAATTATGATTATGATGTACACAATATGTACTAGCATATTCATGTTAACATGTTGATTTAATACGTAACATTGTTTCATTACGCGCAGCTAAAAAAGGAGGCTGTACCATGTTGTTATTATAGCTTGTTAACAACATAATATGTATAATGTATATTAATTAATAAACACTCCAGAAAGTTACCATACTACAGATTCACATTTTTATTGCAAAATTCCTAACAGTACCCGTACAGAGATATGTACCTGTTCCGCTAACTTAATGAAAAACAGCAAATATACACATTTGGTGTAGGTATTACCCATATTTATTTCACTCATACAAGCCTATAGCAGATGACCCTATCAAAGAAAACATTCGAATAGTATTTACTAGCTAAACTTTTAATATTATAAGCGGAAGGTTGATCTGTCTGCTTTGTGGTCTTAAACTTTCCTCTCCTGTGCTGTAAATTGAGTTGATATTGCCTCTAATTGTGTGAATATCTATGTTAATATATTAAAATACGAGGCGGACCTCGTAGCCCAGTGGGTATAATACTGGCTTGTCACACCAAGGGTTCTGGGTTCGATTCTCGGTGAGGTCATAATTAATCTTGGTGATTTACTCAAGCCTGTAAATCATCATCTTTATGCTGTTGTTTGTGATGACCAATTTTTTTTCTCAATTTTAGTACTTTCACACCACAAATATGATACATATCATACAGATATGTATCAATTAATTTAATGATTAATATAAGTAAAAAAAATTAAAATATTCATGTTCATTTGACAAAAAGATAGATTCTGAGTTTACAGCACAGGAACGTGCTTTTCAATTTTAGCACCGTACGAGAAAGGTCAATTGAAGTCTCTTTCCATGTTCACTTTTCCTACAAATCCATTAGTCAGTCAAATTAAGTTTTCTCCCTCATACACATCTGCATTGAACCTTCAGCTCTCCCATCTGGGTTTACCCTTTTGTCTCCACTCTTATACCCAAACCCTACATTCTTATTGCAAAATTTGTTAGCCAGTAATAAGGCAATAAAATTTTGCAATTTTTTTAAATGCATCGAGCCATTCAAAGTAGAAAATGACACTGAAAACTGCACATCCTACGAAAGCGCACTTGAGGTCTGTCTAGGGTTTAAGAGGTATTGCCACAGTTCGATGGCAGGTTATGAAACCTATAGCAAATTTATTGATTAATGCATTTAAACATTGTAATGAGCATATAGTATAAGGCCTCGCATAAATTCTTTCTATTGATGTTGATGAAAGGACATTCCTAACAAATACAAAAGCATTCCTGTTTCATAAAAACGTTACGGAAAGAGTATCCAAGAATTATCCGCAAGATCCTTGTAATCAGTCTTTTTAAAGTAGTATCGGTGTACTTCTGATTTCACTTAGTGATTCCCTCCATCGCTAAACCTCAAAAATACCTTATCAAATTGATAGAAGTTTTACAACACTTTTTGCTGTCCCCACATGTAAATATAAATAGTATGTACACACACGTAAGCTGCGTTTTATATTTTTGAAAATGTATCGCCGACTTAATTGTCTCCTATCATTCTCACACAGCAATATTTACAGAGTTTCAGCTGTTCTTTCATTTCAGGAATAAACCCCCTTCACAAATAAAGATTAAAATTTCACTTTATGTATATACAATTATCTTATTTAATTATAAATTTTGGGTTTGCTATCGTTTTTGTCGCAAATTAATTACATGACTCAATTTTCAGACAATTTGAGACAATTTTAAATTATACAGTGGAACCCATTACCGACATATTTTAGATAACTGAAGAAAAATGTGTAATAAGCAAAATATTGGGAATTGAATAAAATTATACTATAGTAACATTATTAAAAATAAATTTAAAGAAATAAGTGTATAAATTAGAAGTGAAAACCACACCATACTAGATATGATAAATGTTCAGGCTCTTCCAAAAAGTGATGGAAATTACGAATTTTGAACTATGCGTAATTTTTTTTGTCTAAACTTTGAATTATGCTTAATTATGTAATTAAATTTTTACACAAGAGATACTAAAAAAATAATGTTTACTGTTACTATTAAATAATTTGTGAATTAGAGTAGATGACAGAAGATAAGCGTTAAATAAATTTTGTACTTTAACTTGTTGAGGACCCTAAAAATTTCACTCAAAATATAGGTCAAGGTTTTCTGATTTTTTTGTGATTTTTATTTTTACGAAAAAACCATGAAAACATGCGTAAAAAAAACACATTCATATTATTTTATCGTAAGTGTAGAAATGCAATGATTTTTTTATCATTTAAGTAAAAAAAATAATCTTTTTTTTAATTCCGATAATGTTGCCAGCACATTTTCCGAAAAATAACAATTATTTTTTATTTGCTTATTTGGGACAACACTACAATTATTATTCGATGCCTACCTAATAATCTTCTTCTGTGTGGTATATTTTGTTGCACGGCACGGCACACAACGGAACATCGCACTCATAACATATAAAGCCATGTATTCACTTGGCGACAAATTGCGAAACATTCCGCGCGGCATGTGGGATCAACATCTACGCTCATGTTTCGGGGACAATAACGCGGTCATTTGACGTGTACACACCGGGACTCACATATCACTTGTCGTGGAAATGAGGTTATGATGACAGTTGCGCATCTATGTAAACTTGTCGCCCGATGAGGTTATGATGACAGCTGCGTATCTATTTATTTTAACGAGTTTATCGAAACTTAAGAGGAGAAAAAGGTGGTGGGTGCGAAATTATTTACTGCAAAGAGAAAGAAGGACGGATATTCTATGCGATCTTCGAATATCTGACGGATCTTTTGTCAATTTCACTCGAATGACAACAACTGGTTATTACAAATAATCGGGCTTCCACAGCCAAGTAAGACAATATTAAGGAACGCTGTTGGCCCTCACATCATTTATTTTTATATTCATGGTTTGAAGTGTCCTACAAAATTATACAGTGATGAGTTGGAGAACAATAATTTCATTTCCCCACATTAATGTCATTTGACAGATACAGCGCATGCGCATTCACTTGTAAACATACCACGTGATACTGGCACGCAGCCCGATGTCCCCGTGAGCTCGCTCGAGTACTGTGCGCATGGCAACGTTTCTGCGGCACGTAGAAATGCCCCGCTATGTTGTGCGCGATGTCGTGGAACAGTGCGCAACATTGCAACGTCATGTAGACTCTATGTCGCGCGTGATGTTGAGAGATAATTTGTCCCCTAATGAATACATGGCTTGAATATGATATTTCATATTTCACAAACACATATTTCAAATAAACGCAACATAATTGCATGTATTTTTGTTAATAAATCACTGTTAGTATTCAATTGAATCATAAATTAACAAAAACTGACAAATATCGTAAAAAGTATCGTATATATTTGTGTATATGTGTACAAATAAATCGAAAATCGAAAAAAATCGAAAGAAATCGTATTTCCCGCGCACTCTGTGCGTGACCTTGAATGACGGAGTATTTGAATTTCGATTGCACAACACGCGTGCCGGGCGCCATCTACAACTTTCCTGTATGATTCTGATGGCAGAAAAACTTCGATTTTGATTATTCATTTAAGCTATAATTGTCGATGTTTTTGAGTTGAAAATGGAACGACAGGTCACCACGGGATTTCTCTACCTGGAAAAATCACATTTTTCAAATTCGATACGCGGCTGTCGAGAAATAATTAATTACGTTCTGGAAGCACGGGTGCGCCCTGGCCCCTGGGGACAGTCGCGCTAGGGCGCACAGGTGCGGCCTGGCCCGGGGCTCATTAAATTGCATATTGTGCTGTTTTTATAATTAATTAGTAGAAATATGTATTAAATTATTCTAAATTATAAGATATTTGTATAAAAGCAATAAAGCAGATTATTTCCCCCCATAAACTGTTAAAATTTGTCAGACTCCTTTCCTACAATTCAGTATGTATCAAAATTACCCAACATACTATATGCAAAAAAAATCACAACATACTATATGCAAAAAAAAATTGCTTGCGTTTATGCATTTTCTGAAATCAAAATTTTACATCACCGTGAAATGGCTGGATAAGAAAATTATTAAAATTCTACTACAGTAATACCCCGTTAATTCGAACCCCGATAATTCGAAATTCGCCATAATTCGAAATTTTTAAAATTGGTAGTCCCAAATGGTGAATTTCATAGTAAATTAACCCCGATAATTCGTAATTCGAAATATTTATTAGCCCTTGCGCCGCAAATCAATACATTTTAGTTCGCGTTTCGAATTTTTTTTGAAATTTGACGAAATTGAAAAAAATTTCCAGTTTTTTCGCGAGAAAACAATAAATATATCAATATCAGGTACTTTCAAATGTCGCAATCTTTGTATTAGCGTAATAAACATTGCTTTTTCGAAATGATTTCTCGAAATATGAAAAACAGACATTTTTCACAAAATTAATGATCTCTTTTGCGAGTTTTACGATTCTTGGCGTATTTCGCAATCAATTCACGGTACCTTATGGAATGCCCCTTTTCTATACATATTGTCGCGATCCCTAAAACTGGGGAATCCTGTGTATACTTTCTTCCGTTGGCTGCTTTTGGTTGGTTTGTTTAGAAGATTAGTTTGCGGCGTTTGCGCTAATCCTAAACGCGATTTAAATTGTTTTTCATGTTTTTAAATTTGTCTTTAATTCGGTTTTTTTCTAATCACCGTGTTTGTGTTATTAAAATGTTTAATTTTCTTTGTAAGATGTTATTAGTGACTTATCTTATTGTTTCATGTATTTATTTACATTTGTATTTCTAGTAACCGTGCACTGCTGGTTTGAGCCGGAAAAAAGACGGAAATAAAAGTTAAACTCCTGTGAAGATTGAAGCAGTGTTCCATAAATTCAAGTTGATTATGGCATTCCGTCCATCGCAAAAAGGTTTTTTCGCAAGTGAGAACAGCAAATATGTCAAAATGCCGCGATCTTTGCATTAAAGTTAGCGTTTTTAAAGTGATTTCTTTAAATATAAACATAAATTCAAAATTAACGGTTTTTCAAGAGTTTTACGATTTTTGGCGAATTTCACAATCGCACCGCGATTTTTTTATACCTAAAATTTCGAATTAACGGGGGCCCCTATAATTCGAAATTTATTTTTTGGGTCCCTTAAATTTCGAATTAACGAGGTTTTACTGTACATCAACAATATTCAACACATTTGCTGAAAATTTTTACACTTGGCAATTTTAAAACAAATAACAGACCATTCATTTGTACAAGGTACAAAAAATAACAAAAAGTGATTAAAAAATATAAACTTCAAAAACAAACAGAAAACGAAGGAGAAAATTGCAAAGCATAAAAAGTAAGCACAAATTTGGAAAAATTCATTAGAAGAAAAACTTAAAAATAAAAAGAAATAGTAAACAATTGGAAATGTTGAGGATAAGTAATATAATATATTACTCAAGAGGATCTAGAAAATGTATTAATTTTTTATCAATTAGTGATGCGAGCATACTCAGAGGAATAAGGGAATGTTGTAAATTACAATTACTTCTCAGAATCTTTAGAAGTGAAATATCAGAATGACATTAAATTGGAGAGCTTCTACACTTGAAAACAATATTTTGAATAATTTTGCTTGCTCATCTACCCTTTTTTGTCGTGACATCGTGAAATAATCAAATCACAAAATTGCTCGCAATCATATTATTCTGAAAGAATGATTGCCTTCACTTTACACAATCCCATATTTCACAACTTTTTAGTTCAGTTAGTGAGTGTTCCGCTGTATGTGTAATTGGAGTTCCACTGTCATTTTAAAATACCGAACAATCTCATGTGGTGAAATAATTTGATGATGTGCACAAACTTATTTAGCGCAGTCTATAATTATGTGTAAACATGTGGAGAAATAATTTGATACTGTCCACAATGTTTATTTAATACAGTCTATAATTACAAATAAACAATTTTGTGATAATATTTTACTTTTGTAATATTTTTAACAAATGTCACCGTGGGACATTGTGCTATTCATCCTCCTTGCGTAATTTTTGTTCATTCAACTATTCATTCTCCTTGTGTAATATTTGTTACCAATGTCATTGTGGACACAAGGAGATTTACAAACAAATATATATTATCCACGTGGATAGTAGTTATTGAGAAAATTACAATGCATAACAATTTGTTTGTTATAAAACAAATCTAAAAATAGACTAGCAAATAAACATCTAAAGTAACGTCATTATAAATATCTCACTATTTTAGTAGTCAGTGAAAGAATAATGTAGAGAATATCTCACATTGATTTCCGGAGGAACCTTTCAGACAAGCTCAGATTCAACGCGCTTGTGGAAAAAATGTCTACAATTAATAGTTAGGCACAAATCAAGTAGAGTTTTTCCTCTCTTGCAATGATAGCCTCTTCCTCGTATGACTGGTGGCTGCTAATATATTACTGCCGGCTGATTTTCTTCTCAAAGGCATCAGCGGGCTGGTCACCGCTGCATTCTTAGACTGCGCGGAACTCGCACTACTAGCGGCGGTCTGGACACTCTTCCTTCTCAGCGGAGTGTCCACCGAACAGTTGGCTGCGGGGGGAGCATTTTCCGGTTTCTTCTTAGCCTCACTCCCCGTGGTAGTAGAATGTTGAATGTAACTAGACGAGGCCATTCTGTTAGAGCTCTGCATAGTTGATGTCTTGCGCCTGACTGCCGGTGATGATTCCCCGTTAAAGGAATTATACAACAAGGGTTTATTCGAAGTCTGCGTAGATTTCTGATCTACAATTGAGGGTTGTTGATGCATCCCGACCGACTTCCAATGCTCCCGCTGTAATACGATGTGGTTTCTAATTGTATGTTTACAGTCATTATTCTCTGCTAAAATTTGATTCAGCATTTGGACTGTTTGGTACACTACGACGGGAGTGATCAGCCCAAAATCATGCAAGGAGCACATGTGCAAAACAAAATTTCTATAAAGGTTCTTCTCCAGTAATTCTTTTCCCCTGGTTTGTAAAAACATCTGGCAAGCGATTGGGATCTGGCAGTCACCCACAAAATTGTATTTCATGACATGAAGGTTCCACATTTTCATGAGTTCTTTCTCGCCTTCATTTACATCTGTGAATTCGTCGATCATCATCATGGTTTTTTGCTGCAGCCATAATGGATCCGTTTCTTCCTCAGAATCTACTTCCAATTCCTTGGGATACACTGGAAGGCACGTTATTGTGTGGTGGTATAGTCTGGGGAAATAAATGAGAAATTATTAAAATGATAATGACAAAATAAAATATCATGATAATGCAGATTAACAGAGATATTAAAATAAACCATTCATCCAGATCTTAGCTAACACATTTATAAATTAAGGAGTCGTTAGGTTTAGTAATATGAAAGCACATTTTTATTTAACAACGCCGTTAACATTTTGGGCATCAGTTATAAAAATCAATATTTGACAATAAAATAAGTAATATCTCACCTGAATATCTGAGTTGTTTAATTATAATTCTAAACATTATTACGTATCATAAAACAGGAGATTTTAATAGATAAAAAATAAAGATACCACCTACGCTAAAAGAATACTCAAGTTATTAGAAGAAAATGGAAAGAAACAAATGGTAAAAGAAGATACAAGAATTACAGAAAATTCTCAAACATTAATTGATTTTGTTATCACAAATGATTACGAGTTAGAGGTTAAAGTGTTAGAAAATCCCAAAATAACTGATCACAACATGATAAAGATTCAGCTTTCAAAAAATAGGCCAACAGACAAATTTAAAAAAGAAAAGAGAATATATATATTTTTTAAATATAATAAAGAAGTATTTATAAAAAAAAACGATTGGTCAGAAATAATAAATCTTCCATTGGATCAGATGGTAAAGAAAACAGTACATAATATTAACTTGTTGTGGGCCGTAAATTTTCGGAATTTTTTGTGATTTTTCTTTTTACGAAAAAACCATGAAAACATGCGTATATTAAAAAAAAAACACACACATTCATATTATTTTATCGTAAGTGTCGAAACGCAATGATTTTTTTATCATTTAAGTAAAAAAAATAATCTTTTTTTGAATTTCCATAATGTTGCCAGCGCAACATTTTCTGAAAAATAATAATAATTTTTTTATTTGTTTATTAGAGACAACACTACTATTAATAATAATAATCTTCTTCTGTGTGATATATTTTGTTGCACGGCACGGCACACGACGGGACATCGCACTCATAACACATAAATATGATACACTTTCACACACACACATATTTCAAATAAACGCAACAAAATTGCGTGTATTTTTGTTAATAAATCACTATTAGTATTCAATTGAATCATAAACCAACAAAAACTGACAAATATCGCAAAACATATCGTATATATTTGTATATACGTGTACAAATAAATCGAAAATCGAAAAAATAAATCGTATTTCCCGCGCACATTGCGCGTGACCTTGACGATGGAATATTTGAATTTCGATTGCACAACACGCGATCGGGGCGACATCTACAACTTCTCTATACGATTTTGACGGCAGAAAAACTTCCGTTTTGATTGTTGATTTAAAATATAATCGGTGATGTTTTTGAGTTGAAAATGGAACGACAGGTCACAACAGGATTTCTCTATTGGGATAAAATTACGTTTTTCAAATTCGATACGCGGCCGTTGATAAATAATTTATTTTGTGCCTGTCGGATATATGCGTCGGCGGCCCAGGGGGGGTTAAAGATGCTATAGATTATATAATACCAGAAACAACTATAAAATATAAACAAGTAAATAAATGGTACTCCAAAAAACTAAAAAAATAAACAAAAAGAGAGAGACATGACTTATAAAATAATTAAATTTACAGGAAGGAATTTAGACTGGAAAATATAGAAAATAAAACAAAATGAGTACATACTGTGTCTCTATAAAAAGATGTAAAAGCAAATATAATTAAGAAGAATTTGAAAATAATAGAAACTATCCCAAAAAAATGTGGCGAAGTATCAAAAATATATTGAAAATGGATAAAACACAAGAAATTGATGAGAACATACAATTTCAAAACGATATAAAAGATGATGTGAATATTGCTAACAGCTTTAACCAATATTTTATAAAAAGTATTATCGACACTAATCAATCGATACCACAAATAAATCAAAATCTCAATCTGGAACACATAAACATAATGATACATTCAGATTTGAAGAAATAAATGAAAACAAGCTTTTACAAACACTAAACCGCATGAAATCAAAAGCAAGTCTAGATGGAATAACCATAAATGTTATAAAAGATTCATTGCCAATAACTGGAAATATAATACTAAATATCATAAACAAAAGCCTAAAAAATGGTCTCTTCCCAAAATCTTGGAAAACAACAACAATAATACCCATTCCAAAAGTTGAAAGTACAAAAAAATATGATGAATTCAGACCAATTAATACACTACCTAAATATGAACAAATATTGTAAGTGATAGTGAAAGAGCAGTTAACAAATTTTATTGAGAAAAATAACATACTATGTGATCAGCAATCAGGATTCAGAAGTAAAAAATCCTGTGAAATGGCACTAAATATTGTAATTTATGACTGGAAAGAACATATACTTCATGATGAAAATAAACATGTCGTTACAGTATTTTTAGATTTTAAAAGAGCATTCGAAACAATAGACCGAAATATAATTGTGAAAATTAGAAAAAAATGGTATACAAGATAAAGCATTATTATGGTTTAGAAACTATTTGAGTGACAGATATCAAATAACTAAAGTAAATGATCACACATCAGATCCAAAAGAAAATGAGCTTGGTGTACCACAGGGGTCTGTCTTGGGACCACTATAATTTAACATATACATAATGACACTACATCAGTACTAAATAAATAATAAATAAAATAAGATTATTTGCAGACGACACTTTAATATACATAGAGGATAGTGACCTGGAAACAGCGATCTACAATGTAAATAAAGAACTGGAGGAAATATCAAAATGGCTCCAATTCAACAAACTTAAATTAAATGTTTCAAAAACAAAATGTATGATAATTGGAAGCAAAAAAAGAACAACCAAATAGAATGTGAAACTAGAAAATGAGATATTAGAAAACGTAGACAGTATAAAATACCTAGGTGTAATTATAGATTCAAAACTAACATTTACAAAAAATACTGAATTTGTTGTGAAGAAAATTGGAAAAAAATGTCCTTACTTGGAAGAATAAGAAGATATATAAATAAAAATACAAGTTTATTAATATACAATACTATGATTCTCCCGCACATAAGATTATTGTTCCAATACATTATTTTTAAGCAACGAAAGAATGCTAAAGAAACTACAAATAGTACAAAACAGAGCGATGCGCATAATACTGAAGTGTAATAGGAGAAATAAAATAACAAAAATGTTGAATAATATATAATAATGTAATAGTGCAAATATTTAAAATTAAACATGGATTAGTACCCAAATATGACAGAATGAAGCTGAATGAGGATTTTCATTACTACTATACAAGAGGAAGCGACAATATAAGACTACCAAAGAAAAAGAAAAACACCTCACAAAATTTTATGATGTATAAAGGTATAAAAATCTTCAATAGCCTGCCAAAGGAAATTCAAAACATGGAGAATATAAGGAGGTTTAAACTGGAGTGCAAAATTTTTATTAAAAAACTTTTAAATGATTAGATGGAATGCAGTATGTCTAAGTGCAATCACATATTAGCCCACACAACATTATGTGTGGAACTAAATAATTAAGATAAATAAAAAAATATAAAAAAATTAAATAGAAATAAACAAATAAATTAATAACCAGTTAAATTTTACAAATAACCCATTATTTGATATATTCCCCATTTTGGTGTCTGATGTCAATTACCCCTCCGTAACTGTAGCCAAGCCCCCATTCAAAAATTAACCTTTTTATCAAATTAAGTAATGGATCATTAGTATATGTCCGTCCTGACAAAGATATCCTGACAGTGGTATTGAAACCGGTAGATATAAAGTTAAGTCAAGTGGTTTATACAAAGTTTTGAATTAATTAAAATTAATGATAAATGATTAATTATAAATCAACCAACCTATTGTGTCCAGTAATATAGGGGCGCTGCCCATCTGGCATCATCTCCGCATCATCGGCCTGCAAGAACTCTGTGAGACTAGAGGGCTGCGTTCGAGGAATACGCCGTCCGCGAGCTACCAGAACATGTGTGAGCGGCGCACGCCGCCCAGGTCCCGTGCGAGCGGGACCGGCGCACGCAGCGTGCGGCGCCCCAGCGTATGAGCCATCATAAGATTCATTGATAGACACATCGATACGAGCACCATTTGGGATAGGCTGAAAGGTCAATTTATATATTTGTTAACAACCAATCAGATTATTATAAAAAAAGCATTAATATTGAACTGCTGTTTATTTTGTGTTCCGTGTCAATGCCTGGAATCCATTACAAGAGAGACAATTTGCTATTTCTGCTCCCACCCGCAAGTTCCTACCCATAAAATCCCTATTCTTAGCATATTTTTTTCTGCTGGTATCCCTATAGCATGATTTCATTCTAGTTGTACAGATTTTAGTTTATATGATGCCGTTGTTCACTGCAACTAGGTACATTTCCAGACACTCTGATTTTTTTAATATATTTTTGTGTTTTTGTTATATTTTTGTACCTTTTTAGATTCCCTTGCACATTAAACAAAACAATAATTTAGTGCATTGTGACAGGGATATACAGGGTTATTTGGAAAACATTAATAACCTCGCAGGACTATTCTCGTGCCTTCATTATGAGTCATGAAAATGTTCAAGGAGCCATAACATGAAAATGTTCAAGGAGCCATAACATGAAAATGTTCAAGCAGCCATGACTTAATGTCAATAGTTGTGGAGTTATGCAATATCAAAGTTTGCATTTTATTTCAATATTTCTGACTTACTTTTTTGTACAACGTTGGACCACTTACTAGTGCTGTAATGATATATAGAAATATTTATAATTATTGATATCAGGTCATGGTTGCTTAAACATTTTCGACACATAATTAAAGCAGGAATAGTCCTACGAGGTTATTAATGTTTTCCAAACAACCCTGTATATTTCTATTATTTTGATTTTGCATTTCTAAATTTTGTAACTTAAGAATTTTAGACTATTGAAACATGTGTGACAAAATAGTATTTGTCAGCCAATCACCAAGTGAATGGCCTAGCATTCTGGGAAGCTCATAGAGAACAATAATGCAAGGCATCGTCAGGGTCCGAATCGAAGAGACAAAATGGAAAAGATACTGCGCTGTGCTGGACCCATGTGTCCACGCAGTGATCAGAGATCACGTTTACTGACCGAGGGGAACAGAGGCCTTGATAAAGATAGACAACAGAACTGTTGTTGCCTACATCAACAAGGAGGGGAGGGACAAGATTGCTGGGCCTTCTGACAACAACTCGAGATCTTCTAGAGTGTATCGACCAAGAGGAGATTTCATTGACAGCACGGATACAACAGGATTGGGAACTGACTTTAAACGCCACTTCCGGAGTGGTACCTTCTGGAACCAGCGACAAAGAAAATATTTTTGAGTTTGGGGGATCCTCAGATGATTTATTCGCATCGGTCACCGCCCATTTAGTGCCGACCTATGTGTGGCTAGGTTCAACCGACTCAGCCTCCTATCTCAATGCATTCAGTCGACATTGGAATTATGATCTGGTCGGAGTATTTCCGCTGTTAAATCTCATTCCAAGAGTATTGACACGTTTGTCAATACTCTTGGGATGAGCATTGACAAACGTGTTAATGCTCAATGTCTCAATGAAGGCCATCTCGTGATGGCTTTCAGGATCCACTGAGAGACCCGTAACCTGGAATCCCTGAGTGTGGTAGATTGGTTAAAAACCCAGCTAGGGGCAACCAATAAAATGCGTCTTACGAATGAAGACTGACATAGCGGTGTAAACCATCAGACTGGAAGTTGGGAAGATCAAAGAAAGAGGTTGTTTTGGCTCCGGAAGCTGGTCTTGTAACCAAGACATAGCTATTCGAAGCAAAAGGACAATAATAGAGGGTTAAATTAAGTCGATTCTGAGAGTAGCTGGAGTGAAAGCAATATCGGGAAGTGTACATTCTGTTATAATGCCGAACCACCAAACAGATCCCTCATAATATCTGCACCCTCTTTATTTTGTACATTTTGGATCTTCGTGCTGCTGTCCAGTCCACTGTGAGTTTCTTTGCCGATGACACAAAATATTTCGGTAACCCCCTTATTGACCATGAGGTGTTACAGAGACTTAAATCAATTATCGGAGTGGACAAAGCAGTGGCTCATATGTCTTAATGTTGACAATATTGTGTTCTCCATGTCGGCAAAAATACCCAAATATTGAGTATACCTTAAACGAAAGCCTGATTAAGTCAGTGGTCTCGTAGAAGGATCTGGGTGTTACTATTACCAAGGACTTTTGGTGTGAGCACATAGCAAGTGTGGTTAAGAAGGCTAACTCTATTTTGTATTTGGTGAGAAGATCATTCCAACATCTGACGGTACCGCTATTCACAACTATTTAAAAGACTAATATGCCTCTCAGATCTGGAATCCATATTTTGCTAATGATATAGTTTTACTGGAAAATGTTCAGAGACGAGCCACAAAATTGCCCTTGGGTCTTAAAAACCTGGAATACGCGGAAAGGCTGAGAGTATTGAAACTGCCCACTCTTCAGAAGCGACGAGCAAGAGGTGACCTCATCGAGACATTCAAGATTCTATCGGGCTACTACAATATTCCTAATATGACAGATATGTTTGCATTAAACACTAATATGGGCCTTCGAGGACATCTGAAGTGGAACAAGTCTCGGTTCTCGTATAATCCAAGAAAGCATGCATTAAGCAATAGAGTGGTCAATATGTGGAACAGTTTGCCTGAGGGCGTTGTGTCAGCTGCCAGTGTCAACCAATTTAAGAATAGGCTGGATATTCAAATGAGAGACAGTGATATGAGCTTATCAGCTTAAGCTGCCTGTCCATTATCAATAATAATAATAATAATGGATTCCAGACATCACAAGGAATACAAAATAAAAGAATTTTCACTTCTATAAAAATTCCTATTTTGTTTCCATCGGTGCCTGGAGTCTAGGTAATCCCTACCTGGTGCATTATGAGTCATAGGAAATAAAATCTTTACTGGAATCGTGCCATAGAGATACCAGCAGGAAAAATGATATTGCGAATATTGGAATCTACGAGTAGGAATGTGCGGCTGGGATCAGAAACAGCAAGCTGTCTCTCTCATGACGGACCCCATGCATTGGTAGAAACAAAATGGGAATTTTGATGGAAGGTAAAATTATAATTAATAAAAATGAACTTTCTTTTCACAATTTTTGTATTGAAAAATATCAACAAGAACCCATGGCCCCTTCGTCAGGATACAATTGTTTACCATGGGCTTTGAAACATGTTGATATTTTTCAATACAAAAGCGGTGAAAACAAAGTTCATTTTTATTAATTACTAGCTGTACCCGGCCACGCGTTGCTGTGGCTCAATCTTGTTAAATGGAAAAGAAAGAAAAGCAAAAGGACGCGTTTCTAATATGTTAAATTTTACTATGCTTGTGGGTATTCAATTTTGCTGCTTTTCAAAAAAGTTTTACCCTGTCACAGATGTGACATCTGTATAATACTAGGTATATAAAAACATAGTAGATATATAAAAACATGCATTCGAATGCAGCATTGTGTCAACGTCGATCCGTGAAGAACTTTCAGAGATTTAAGATTTTGAACAAACAAATATTTAAATTTTTATATATTAAAAGTTGTTCATACCCGGCGTTGCTCGGGTTAAGAATTTAGTTAAAAAAAAGTTTGTGGAGGAACGCAAAGGTTTGATTGTTTCGCAAAATCTCTAATAAAAAAAAGAATCCATTTAATCTAGGCTGGGATGGATGGGATGACCGGGAAGGAATTGTGACGTATGTATTCCGCCAGGACCTAAAGAATAAGAATGCAAAATTTGGGTCAGATCGGCAAACATTGTATAAAAAATATATCAGGTGACGGGGTAGGATAAAGGGGAGGGAGAAAAGTCGCCTGTGTTACCCGCCGGGTTCTAAAGAATAAGTTTCCAAATTTTGAGTCTGATCGGTTAAACGGTACAGATTTGAATCGAAAATATGTCAAGGGAAAGGGGTAAAAGAGGAGGGGGGAAATATCGCCTATGTTACCCGCCGAGTCCGTAAGAATAAGTTTCCAAATGTTGAGTCCGATTTTATGGTACAGATTTTCACCGAAAATATATCAGGGGGAGGGGGAGAGTATAACGTTCTCCAGATGTTAACCGATGAATAGAACACAAAACACTCCTTAAAACCAAAGACCGAAACACAACTGAAGGTCAAAAATGACCATGTAAAATATAACATTATTATCTAATCTAAATATAATAATGTCATTTTCTGTCCGTAACTTTCTGGAATGGCAATTTTAGATAATTAGAATGTGACACGCAATTAGTCATGCAAGGGTCGTTATTAACCGTTTGATTGCCAATCGTCGACTTTCGTCGATTCGTGTTTTAACGAAGATTGCCGATCATCGATTTACGTTGATTGCGTCAGTCGTGTTTTGATTCGCGCGTACGTGGGGTGTGGTGCTGCGGCGTTGGTAAATATTATTGTAATATTATCTTAATAGTTGTAAGATCGTAGTAAACCGTTTAAATTTGAGATTCATTTTTTATTTTTTTTATTTTAGTTAATTGAAAAACTATAATGTCGAGCGCGTCCTCTGAAATGTCTCAGGAGCGGGAGCGACCAGGAAAGAATTTGTGTCGCTGTGTGGTCTGTAGTAATAAAGATGGTGCTAAGCTGCGTAGATCAACGACTATTTGTGCGTATTGTAAGAAGGGTGTCCACTGTCCACACGGCGTGTGCAGGAAAGCACAGTTGTTGATTTTTTTTTGTTTTTCATTTTTGTCTTTCTTTTTTTCTGAATAAAATACTGTATTCATTTATACAAGCGTTTTATTTCAAATATTTCGATATACTTTAATAAAACACCGAAAAAATAATCAAATCCATGAAAATTCAAAGAATTTATGGGGTTTTAAAAAAAATATATTTAAAAAAAAAATATGTTTTTTTGGTGGCATTTTACAAGCAACTGTATAAATTTTTTGGCACTCAAACGGTTAATAACTATTATTTCCCATGATTTTCGATTCATGATATGAGTGTATGGTCAGTATATATTAGTTATTAATATTTGTATCTGAACACACAATAAACAAATATGAATGCTCTGAACTCAGAGATCGCAATGCACTTCAAGTCAAGAGATTGTTTACTCACAAAATACGTAAAGGAGAATCGTGAATGGCAAAGCTTTAGGTGCTTGAGCAGCGAGTACAGCCGCCCGCAGTCGAGCGAGCACCACGGGCAATGCAGATCCTCACAAGCTTCCGTTTGCTGGCGGGAATTGTTGTTGTACAGGAACTGGTAGATGATCTGCAGACTGCTGGAAGACTCGGGTTTGCTATCGCCGGTTGCATGGCCATTTGCTGAAAATTAGTAAACTAAAGTTAACTTGCTATGCAAATATAAGTAAAAAATATAGTAACTTAAAGCAAAGCCTTGAAAAGCACGAAATAGGTATTTCAAAATTAGTATACAAACTTCGGGGAGTTACACATTCTAAGAAAATTAGTCAAAAATGTTCCAATGCTTAGTAAAAAATACCAATATAGGCGGAAATAAGCAATTTCAAAGTTTTTTTACAATATTTCTGCTCACCTTCAGAAATTTTAACCAACGTTCCTCTGTAAAACCCTGAAAAATCTTTAACCCTTTCAACCTGAATCGATACGATCGTGCGTTCACATAAAAAAATATTTCCCGTTAACTAAACCATTTTTCGGGTTCAAACCGGCCTGCAATGATCGTGCGTACACGCACAGTATACTCTATTATTATTATTTTTGGAAAAAACTCCCATGCGACACTCTTTTTCTTTTCATGGGGCATACTGACTGCAAATATGTATCACTATTATTATATTCGCGGAAAATCAAACGCGAGTAATTAATAATTCCGCAAATCACTTATAGCGGGATCGTTTATTCTAGCGGACTCGGGTTACCCTCGGCTGTCGTCGGATGATTTTGGGAAAGCAAAGTATCATACGACTCATTATTGACAGCGGCCAAGCTGAGCCGACCGAACGTTGACTCGAGCCGTCCTGACCTGAAGTGGCATCGTTTGAAAACCGAGCCGAGGCCGACCGAACGGCGACTTGAGCCATCCTGAACTGAAGTGGCATTGTTCGAAGACCAAGTCAAATTAACTCGAGTTGCGACTCAAGTCAGCCAATATTTCAACTCGAGTTATTTGAGTTAATTGTGAACATTTCGAATCACGAAATTTTGTGAATTCCTGGTAATGGCATATTTATTTTGACGCAAGTGAGGAAGTGCGCCGATGGTGTTCAGCGAATCTAATTGTTGATACAAAATATACACCTAAGTAGTGTAGATATATCGTCAGTGATACTGCAATACCGCGTAACCAACAGTGGCTAAAACCGCGTAACTTTGTAGTGACCAATTTTACAGGAGAGAGAAAAAACATAATATTTTCGTTATTACTACACCTTTGGCCAACTGAACTATAAAATGTCTATGAATTTATGTACTTTAGCGTCTACTAGGGTTCTTAAGTTGTTAAAATCACTTGTCGATTTAAAAATACACTTTTGTGCAATTGCATCTTCAAATGTAAGTTTTCAGTTGGATATGGCACTGGTAATCTTCCTCTCGAACATTATCTGCCTTGTATGAACAACAAGCATCTTTTTAGCTTGAAACAAGGCAATATTTTGCTCTATAAGTACGTCAAAAAAGAGCTTTCTTGAAGCTACTGACTTAGATGCTGACGAGGCATATTCGACATATAAGTTATACAGTTGTGACTCTAATTGTATTATAGGTTTCACATATTGTTTTGTGTTTGTTTGGTGACAATAATATGATGGTAATTTGGGCAATAAAGCTAGGTAACTTTTTACAGAATCTCGTTTAGAAGTAGGCAAATTTGGAGTCAAATTGGTATGAACAGAATTATCACCCACTGTTCCACAAAGCCAGTAGCGAACAGTCCACTCCTTTATAGCTAGTGTCGCCAGAAATGTTTTCCGTAAACGAATTAAGATCGTTAGATACCAAGTCCAATATTTTAAAAATAAAAAAAGTTTATATACACGAACCACAAATAAAACCACTCGTTCTATGGCATGAGGCGCAGGTATGCGGTTTTAGAGTTACATTCTAGTGTAAGAGCTGCTCCCGCGGTTTTGATTTGTGTCGTTTCAAGCTTTTTGAATGGATAACGCGCTGATCTGACCGCACGGGGCGAAGCCAATCGCTATCAAGAACCTATACGCGCAAAATCAATTTTGATTTTTTTGTAGTTCTGCGGTATCGACCACTGTTGGTTCCGCGGTATTGCAGTATCAATGACGATATTTATTTGTTAATTTATTGAATTTTATTACTTAACATTGTACTGTACGTTGAAAGTATTTTTTTTATCCTTTTAATATGGAGTATTTTTATGTAACAAGACAACGCCCTGTTTCAAGTTTTTAAATTTACTTTCAATTAATTGTGATTATGTCTAAACCTATAACGCTATTCTGTTTTTTCGATTTTGGAGTTGTGTGTATGTAATTATTTTCAGGTTGTTTTCTTTAATCCGGATCATTTTGTTCTCTACCGCCCCAGAGAATGGAGCATCTACTGTATTTTGGAAGGATACAAGTAACAAATCAAAATAAATAATGAAACTCACTCTTTGCAACTGCTGTATCAGTGCTATTCTTATTCAGTATATTATTAATCCTAGAGCAGTTGGACGCAGGCTTATTGTTCTCTTTGTTGGAATTGGATTCAGTCTTTGTTTCATCCCCTTCTTCGGAACCGGCGGAGTAAGGCTTCGGTCTGTTTACTAACCCATTAGTAGGCTCTTGACTCCAACTGAGTTTCAATTTCAAGGTTGGCTTCAGTTTGAAGACATCAAACGGATTGCTGTCTATGGAAAAGTCCATATCCTGAAAATAAAACAAGCACAAATCAGTATTATAGTAAAACCCCATTACTTTGAACCCCAGTAATTCGAAATTTGCCATAATTCAAAAACCCCGGTAATTCGTATTTTGAAATAATTTTTAGACCCTTGAGCCATAAATCAAAGCATTTTAAGTTACATAATTTGTATCACTAGGCGAGAATCATAACCACTACACCAAACAGAAACTGAATCGGCAGCTGATAATTGATAATAAATCTGAACGCTGCACTGCAAAACCATCCCCATTGGATGCGAATACCTCACCATGGTTGATTGATTGATTCCCATCTTCAACGTTATTTCCCTGGTATTTTGAAGGGAAACATTGTCAATTACAGCCGTTTATTTGTCACCTCACTATACCTCAAAAGCTTGTTAGGATTCAAAGGCCGCCCGGTCTGTAGTTTATCAGCCAATGAAAAATCTCTAGATCGGAATGGGCTTCGAGCTTTAATGGCAGCTTCTCCACATATATTTCACTCATTAAATTTATTAGTTCTCTATTTTTATCCTAAAGTGTGTCATAAGTAAATAAATATGTGATACAAAATCCACAGTATATTATGTGGACATATATACTTAAATAAATTATTAAGGCGGCACATTCACTGCAAATGCATATTTCGGCATTTTTCACTAATATATGGGTTTTTATTATTCATTTATATCAGAATGCATATGATAGACTGCAATTTTTTTAGGGCGATAACTTAGATAGAACCTTTTTTTTATATAAAAGTAATAAACTGAACATTATTTTCAATAATTAAGAAAATATAAGCCTTAATCGACAGGCCGCGGTCAAAAAAATAATTTTTAGTGTTCTAGGGAAAAAAATATTTAATTAATATTTATATGTACGCATAATATGTTTTTTATATTTACAAAGTTTACTTAATTATCTAGAATCCGTAGTAAGAGAATTAAGAAATTTTCAATATTAATAATGTTATAGATTTTTAAAAATGCAAGAATTTTTTTCGTTTTTTGATGATTTTCGAACGCTTTTTATTCATATAAAAAGATGATTTTAAACGATATATTGTATTTATATCCGCACTTTGGAAGCACTTAGCAAATTTGAAGTTTATATGAATTATTATTATATTATACTCTCAAAAGCAATTTATATCTCCAATATAATAAGGTTTTTTATGCATTTGAGGAACGGTTTCATCCTTTTTAGCTTTGAACATGTGTCATTATTTCAGTCTAAAAATACCTATTAGTCCAGCTTCAATTCAAGATTCCATGAGTCAAAATACAGACTGTATGTACCGTACGCATGCGCGTCGCCTATCTATAATATGTATTGTTTTTTGTTTAATATTATGGTATACATTATGATTTAAAAAGGAGTTCAGAATTATTAATATGATTCTTAAATTATTTACGGAAAATAATAAGGGTACGAACATGCCAAAGATGCCTCACTGCGATACCTCGCGGTCGCGGTTTCAGCTCGCTATCTCGATGTCGATACTCGCTGTTTACATGGATGGCGGTGCGAACATGTCGGTTCAGTCGCACCTCGATGTCGATACTCGCTATTTGTTGTGGTGATTTTTCTCCCGTTTATCCCACAAAGCAGGAATATTAAAAATCAAATCAATTAGCACCTCCTTATCCATAATTCAATTCACAGTATTTATCAAGTAAAAACAGTTTAAAAGATGACTATAGCAATCGTGACATGAGCAATACGGGATTAATGACAGATGACAGATCCATTTGTTTTTACATCGCGGTCGACAGCGAGCAGCGATGTGATCTGGATCGTGATTGGACAGATTCGCTAGGCTGAGGCGAATATGACCAATCCCGAGCCAGAACACATCGCTGCTCGCGGTCGACCGCGATGTGAAAACAAAATATTTTGTTATCACGAAAGCATCGAGCTAAACCTCCATGTAGGCCGCGATGTATCGCAGTGAGGTATCTTTCGGCATGTGCGTGCGTATCTACTAGCATGTATTTGTTTTACATGGAGGTGACATCGAGATAGCGAGCTAAACCGCGACCGCGAGGTATCGCAGTGAAGCATCTTTGGCATGTTCGTACTCTAAGACTCAAATAATATAAGTAAATTTTTGACAGATGTAGTAGTTTCGCGGGGACACCTGATGCCTACGAAATCGAAGAACATATGACCCTCTCTTTCTATTAAAACCTTACTGTTTTAGCAATGTATACCATAAATATGTGACGAAAGTGAAATTTTTATTCGATTTACGCTCAGATGGCATCTTGCGCATGGCTTGAAAGCGCATGATCTATCCACGTAATTTGACAGATTCGCTAGTTTGCGAAATGGATGTCCAGCCTTAAGAAATATTCTTGTCTAGGGAATGAAATCACGGATTCATAAATACCGAAATTATGTATTTATGAATCTTAAAATGAAGTATTTGTGAATCTCGGGATCAATAATGAAACATTTAATTTCGTGGTATCAAAATTTGATTAAGATTTAAATGATGAAAGTTTTGATATTATATGTTTTCTTGTTATATGAAAATTCTTTACCTCTGAGAGTGTTTCCCAATGGGTGGGAAGTCCTTTGTGGGGGGATCTGGCAGGAGGGAGAGCGTCTCTTAGCACCAGATCATATTCTCCGCTGCGTAACAAACAGCGGTTGTGCTTATCATAGACCACCAGCTCCGAACCCAGCACTCGGTGACTGCCATCAGAAGTTTTGAGGCGTTTGTGAGCTGGTTCTGCATACATGTATATTACAGAATTCTAATCGCAAGGGACCAAAAAATTATTAACATAAGATAAAAAAAAAACTTTGGAAACAACAAATATGCTAACAATGTTTTGCAATATACAAATGAGGGTGATTAGTTATTGCATTGCATTTGCAAGCATGCATTGCCTCATAAATCAGGGGTCCTGGGTTTGATTCCTACCAGGTTGAAAATTAATTCTATTAATTCTGATGAAAAATGATTATTGGATTTTGTATGGGAGTAGGGCAAACACAGTAACCGTCGTCTATCGTATTCACACTTGTCCTGGATATTTTGAAAAATATATTAAAACTAATTTTAGTTTAGTTCATTTTTATAATGAATTAATTTAAAACTCGTAAGAATGCATTTTTTCATTAATTAAATTTTTTTTTATTCTTACAAAATTACAATATACAGGGTTATTTGTAAAACATTAATAACCTCGCAGGACTATATTCCTGCCTTGATTATGAGTCGAAAATATTCAAGCTATTATGACCTAATATCAATAGTTATGGAGATATGCAACATTAAAGTTTGCATTTTTTTCTCAATTTTTCTGACTTCTTTTTTGTAAAACGTTGGACTATCATTACAGTAATTCATATTGATTACGAAAAATTCATTCGTTTCAGTACAAGTTAAATAAAATGACATAAAACCCTGAAAAAATTCCAATTGGAATTCAAAGGTTTTTAATTTTTATTTTTATTTGCGAGGTTATTAATATTTTACAAATAACCCTGTATTTCTTTCGAAAATTATATTTATTTCTGAAACCATATAAAAAAAATTCAAAGAATATTTATAAAACTTTTCATTTTTGGTTGTTTCAGTTTAAATTTTTTTGTGACATTTGAAATAACTAACTACGTATATGTACTGGTTTTAATGCATCTTATAATTTTGACTTATTTAAATGTTATAACAGGGTCGCCAGAAATTATGCAATGTTTTCACAAATAATGTTGTTTTACTGGATGTTATTGCAAATTTTTTCAACAAATTTAATTAATTTTAAATCCGTATTAGGGCCGGTTGGATGATTGTAACCTTTCATTTAAACCATTGATTCTTATGTCTTCTATCAATCACAGGACCTGAAAGTAGTAATCCAGGTTGCTATAACCGGCCCTTAGATCCAGTTGTATCAAGTTGGATTAAAGTAAAAGTTCATTTACAGCATAGATAGAAATGGGTTGTTTGATTGCTGGAGAAAGTGAAAATCTATGCTTTAAATGAACTTCAGTTCAACTTTATACAACTAGGCCTCCAACTAGACTCCATTGAATTACTAATTAAAATGTATTTTTTTAAATCTTTTAAAAAAAATCATCGGTAATATGTGAACTTCTACGTGACATCATAATGAACCTGAGGACCGAAAATGTAAAATAATGGTATCAGAGCAGCATAATATATTCTTCTTCTTCTTCTTCATCAGCCTTCGACTTTCCACTGCTGGATATAGGCCTCTTCCTTATTTTTCCATTCTTCCCTGTTGTTGGCTAATTGTAGCCATTTCTTTCCCCCCACAGTGACAATATCTTCGGCGGAGCCTGTAACCGCTAGGAGACGCGTCCCCAGGTGGCGGATAGGGAAAAGCTCGCCAGATATGGAGGGCAGGAGGGAAATAAAATACCTCTCGCAGACCAACAGGTAGTAGCGTCTGACCCATAATGGGCGGCTACAAACAGCGTCTGTTCCCTATGTTAAGGGCGGCTGATTTCAAACTCACCAACCCGTCTGGCAAACGTGGTGTTTTAATGCCAAACACCTTCCAGAAAGATATATTAATAACCATTTTTATTAGTAACAGTTTTTGAAAAAGTAATGCTCACCGCTATCGTCTGGTGTGTTGCGTATCTGATTGTTGTTTCTGTGGTGTTGCGTCACAGACACCCTCAACATGAGAACATAGGACTTGACCTCCGGCCCGTGAGAAGGGGAAAAGGCTTCGCTAGATATACTCAGGGCAGAAGCCATCGCAGGGGGCTCCGTGGGTGAAGGGTTCAAGGGCACGGAACAGCATCCTACCTACACAAAGTGAGACATCAGATTAAAATAAGTTCACTGATGATCATTTACACAATAAATCACTTTAATAATTCACCTTTCTGTGGATTGAGCTGAAACGGGAAATGGGTAAATTGAGGATAGTTATACATATCATGTTGATGGAATATGATCAAATGAAATTTTGTAATTTAAAAAGTCGTAATGTTATTTTACCGATAATTTAAAAAAATCACTCACTTAAGCGGCGGCGTAATAATTTATATGAATTTAATTGTAAATACAGAACAGCTTCTGCCGGGCACGAGCTCCGGGCCAGCCAAATGCGTAGTTCAGCGGCGCACTACCAGGATTACTCCGCTCGCACCTGGATAAAGGCGCTCTGTGATTGGCCCGTACCTGTTTCAGGGGGCATAGTTCTCTATTTTGCATATAAACGATTCCTTGGCGGCCAGAAACCATACACTTCTGCGCTTTATACGCCACTGGACCACTTCTTGCGGCATTTTATTTCTACACCCTAACCCTGCTTGTTTTTGGACTTCTGTTTCTTCTGGATTTTTGACTACTTTTGGACTTGGACTTCGCTTTGGATTTTATTTTGGTACTTCTTTATGATTGGCACTCCACCGGCGTTTGACTTCCTGCACATCCCACGGACGTGCAGGACTGCGCAGCTACATGCCTAAACACAAGCGTTCAGCGACTTCTGGCGGCGCACTCCACTTCGGCGGTGAAGCCTGATTGAACCGCTAAAAAAAAGGTTCTGTACGGAACGGCTGGTATCTGTGTGTTTACGAGAATCATAGATGTTCGAAACTGAGAATGTATATGTATTTCGACTTGATCCGTGCGCGCTATGTCGCAGTGCTTGTTGTGACAAGTCTCTAAAGAGCAGGATGAATTTATTTGTAGCAGTGCTGTTTTCAGCAAGAAACAAAAAGTTAAAAGCTTTTTTACTTCTTGAACACAACGGATGCGGAGCATACAAAGCATATAAGGAGCGACCGCGCCTGGTACCTAACAAAGATCTTCCAAATGAGTATACAGTAATTCTAAATAATTTTTAGACTCTTGCGCCACAAATCAATACATGAATAGATATATGATTGATGACAAATAATTATTATATTAGTTATATATAATTAGCCGATTAATGACTGTAAGCATATCTTACTGAAACTTCCACAACTGCCGAAGAGCTGTCCTTCCTCTTCTTGTGACACAACTTAAGCAGCAATGCCTCAGCCTTGACTTGGTAATCTTGGCTGTCCCCGAGGTTCTTATCATAGAAACCGAGGAAGGTCAGCGTCATGTAATCCCCCATGCAGTGCGGCTGGGTCTCGCTGCGAGCTCGCGCCTTCACCCGATCCAGCACCGAGTCCACCTTGAAGTCGGCGCGGTTCTTGTTTGTCCGAGACATCCGCTGCTTCATGTAACTGAGATTTCTATTCAGAAAAATCGGCTGAAAAATAAAATACGATTCATTCAAAATGCGAGATCTTGTACTATATTTTCAGTACAAAATTACACTTTACAATTACAAGGCACACCTTAACTTTTAAATCATCTAAGTATTGATTCTGAAATCGGGCCCTAGTAAACTTAGCCATACACTTGTAAGAAGTTTTTTTCAGTAATTTTTATTAAAATTTGATAATTACGGGAGTTACCGAGATCACAAAATGTATTATGTCCCATATACAGGGTGTAACAGAGATAGTCTATAAGGTGGATTCCTGACTTCAGTCAAAAATGTTCAAGCAACTGTGACATAATACAAGAAAACCCCGTTAATTCGAAATTCGTCATAAACTATTTTTCTCAATGAACTGACTTGTTATATTTTCATCACAAGCGACTGACAGATTTTCAATTGGAGAGGGTCACTTGGAGTACTGAAGCTCAAGGCTATTATGTTCTGTGAGCATTTGCTTTTAAAAAATTAGTTCACTGTGTACTTACCTTTAGCATATTACGTGTCCGCAAGAATCTATATATCTGAGTTGGTTCTGAAAAATAAATTGTAAGGGTTAGGTTATAAACATTTTTCACAAAGTCGCTAGTATTATTTTTTGTTACATATTATCAATTTCGCCAGTTATATGTATATATTTCAAGTGTATATTATACGAATGAAGGGTTATTTTGAAAAATGTGGATCTACTAAATTCCTCTTTATAACAATCTAAAAAAAAACTAAAAGAAGAACCTGGAACACAAACATTTAAAATTGAAATTCTGAGTTACAAGTCAGGAATAAAATATATGGCACCAAAAGTGTATCAATCTGCCAACAGATGACACTCGCATCACATCACCCCTGCTTTGTGATGACTAGCAAATGACTGAATATTAATGCATGCCACTTAGGCCACCATATTTGGAATCATGAAATACATGAGCTTACTTTAGTAAGCTGTATTTAGACACTTTTCAGGTACATGTTATTTTATTATGAAAATTATCATACAGTTGCCGGCAAACTTCATGAAATTCTTTGGCGTAGTAGGGGAACGCGCAGAAGACAAAATTTGGGTCTCTTTGGTATAATGGTACAAGCGCAAACTTCCCCCCACTACACCGTAAAATTTCAAGATGTTTGCCGGCTACTGTACTAATTATAAGATTCATTTCCAGTGATACACGAGTCAGAGAGCAGGAATTGTAAGTCGTGTTTAGACACATTAAATCTATGCTAAATGTGTAATTTTTGTTTTGACACATTAAATCTACATTAAATGGTAACCGATATTTGTATTTATCTGTCATTGCATAGTCAAATCAGATCGACGCAAACATTATTTAGATGATAACGAAGCATGGGCCCAGGTTTTGATAAAACAAAGTGACATAGGCTTGACCCGATGCAATACACATAGACTGTTTAATTTGAAATTACGGCGACTGAACGTGAAATACGCTGAACTACTTTTATGTCATACATGGTAAGTAAATGACAAAATTCAAACCACAGTTCACTCATGCATACGAAACCCATAACCTTTGCTCATCTGAATACACAAAAAATAACATTTTTCGGTAAATTGGTAGATAGGCTGAACTGACTACAAAATATGTGTACGTATTTACAGATACTATTTTATTAGGTATAATCAACAAAGCATACAAGTGAAATTCACGCAAAGCAGGTGAGCGTTCCAAGGATAACGAAAACTTACTTTCAAACGCCTGAAGAAAAAGTTCATGATCGGCTTGAAGATGGTTCAGTTCAATACGACCATTTTTAGAAGTTTCGCCTTCTTTCTCACGCTTCTTTGGCGGCATTTTGTAATACTTCCAATCCTTTCAATCAAAAAATTGACAACGGCGAGCACAGCAGATGAAGCCGCGAAATCGAAATATATATTTGTCTATGGTGGTTTTGTGGTTTATGGAAAACTATTGGTATTTTAAAATGATTGCAGGTGTATAAAGGTACCTACGTATGTATACAGCTATGTCCGCTCTGTGATCTACCTTGGTCTACTTTATTAAAAATTGAGTTTGGAGATGAAAATTATCATCGCATTCATTAACCTTGAATCATTTCGTTTTAACTCAGTTTGCCAATATTTGGTAGAGAAAGTTTTTATTTGAAATATTTGAAGAAGACTAGATGAAAATATATATTTTTTCAAATAGGGTAAATCTCACTTTTTTAATAGAAAAATCTTAATTTTGGTTTAGAAAATACGTTTATCGAAAAGATTTTTTTATATGTATATTAACATCAAAAAACGATTTTGAAAATCATAACTTATTTTCCCAAGTGACGTCACGCAACAATTTTTGTGTCATGTTTAACACGTAACAGCACTTTCGCGTATTTAGACGTTCATTCGTTTTTTTACAAAACAAGCCGGATTATTTGTCCAGTGCATACATAAGGTCTCGGAAAAAGTTTGTATATATTGTATGGTACCCAAAAAACTGAAAACTCCCGATAATGTCAGAGAAAAATTAAGCCAACCTTAAGGCATCTATTTTCGGCAAGTTATCGGATTTTCCTTGTGAAAATCCGTCTTCAATTGTTTTAAATGTGTTCTTAGATCGTTTATTTTATTACAAGAGTTCACAAACACCGCAAAATCTATATAAATACCGGACAAATACAAATAAAAACAAAGCGAAGACGAACAGTGACCATAGAAAATAAACAAATTATCTATAATTCCCGCTACTTTACGTCATAATGCATTTTAATGGAATCATATTTTAATGGATCATATTATAAAAATTATGAATGAAAACGTCATCCTACACATTCCATACTGAGTTACAAAACACAATTTATTTTTTGAATCTATTTCGTATATTCTGTAATATTGACTAGAGACTACTGAATTAAGGAATTTTTTAAGGGACCATTCAAATATTATGTAAGCACCGGTGGTGATGGGGGGGGGGGGTCTTTGCTTTGGTTATTTTTGATGACATGGGGGACGGGGGGGTCTGGGTGGTGATTATATCAGCAATATTTATTTAATTACTTTTTCTGATTTTCTTGAAAACTTTGGAAACTATCAAGTTGAACAAGTAAAACGTGTGGTCTTTATCATACCTGTGTCAAGTCATTAAATCGTCACATAAAGGAGATCCATAACAAAATAAACACGCACACCGAAACGAGAATGAGACCTGTAAGAGTGGCTGTTCGTCGTGCTAATGAATTGATTTGCATAGTACAAAGTTTAGACTAGTGATGCAACTGATGCGTCCGCGACCTACATGTGACGTTCCGCATCGCGTCCTTTTTAAATTAGAAGATAAGTTTCATTTTAAAATATGTTTAAGTGATTTTAAATTTCGCGCGGCACCACGGGTTGCTATCCTGCACCGCCAGGGGTTGGTAGGGGTGCCAGCGCGGGCGTTCGGGGAGGCTACCCCCCTCCCCCGCATATACAGAGAGTTGAAGCCGGGGGGCCAAGAACGCCCGCTTGTTGAGTTCCGACCGCGGTGAGTGTAGCAGCCTGCACAGTGCGCTGCCCGGGCCCCTGCCCCCTGATCGTGGGCCGGCGCCATGAAGAAGTCTTGAGAAGAGAATGGCCTGCAGCGCCTCGTACCACTCAGGCGATGGCCACTTCACCACGGCGTGCTCCCGAGGAAGGCGTGACGCCTTCCTGCAGCTCGGCTCCAGCGGTGATCGGGGGGGACCGACACCACGTGCTTCCGCGGCCTGGACCACGTGCGTCCCCCCGCGAGTTTCCGAAACTCCAGCCAGATCCCGCGGCCGGACGCGCCAAGCCAAACCACGTGCGGTCCCCGCGAGCTGCGCAGCTTGGGATGCGGGCCTCTCGCGGCCACGAGGGCCTCCAATAGTGGACATGTGCTTTTTGTGATTATTTTTGTGAACTGAGATGTGAAAGGACACGACGGACTTATGCGGGATGTGGGATTCGGACTGTTTGTTTTTAGGCTAAGATTAGTTATAAAGTTAGAAATAATGTTTTAGAGCGTAAGTTTTGACTGTGTTTTTTTAATAAATGTGTAAATAGTATCCGAGTGTTTAAAATTCCCGCTCCACCTTCCTTGGCAACGCATTTTCTTGATAGGCAAAGACGCGTAGCGTCCCGGCTAGTCGCATAGGTTAATTAACCTTCCCTATCACAACGAATACAAATATGTATTCGCCGAGTAGTAGATATTTACCGAATATTCGTATTCGGTGAATATCATCACGAATATTAAAAACAAATTATTTATAACTGAACGCAACGCAAATAAGGGTTTGGATGTGCACCGTGTATCCGAATACACCTACGCTCTACGCACACTATTATCTGGGATTCCCCTAACATTAAATGTTTGGATTTGTTGAGTTCTCAAGTTGTCAATAGGGTAATTTCACTTTTTTTTTAAGAAAAAATCTTATCTTTGATTTAGAAAATACGTTTATGAAAAAGATTTTTTTTTAATTTTACGGCGTAGTGGGGGGAAGTTTGCGCATGTACCATTCCACCAACGAGACCCAAATTTTGTCTTCTGCGCATTCCCCCACCACGCCAAAGAATTTCAAGAAGTTTTCCGGCGACTATACTTAATGGCCCCTAAGTACCTATTTTTGGCATTTACTTTACTTTATTGAAAAAGAAAAGATGATTAAATTGTTTTTAATGTTTGTTGATTTAGTACACAAAACAAGTAATATAATATATAAAGGACACCAAAATAATTTTTATTTATTTTTTAATTTAATAAACTAACAAACTTTGTATAAACCATAAAGATTCCAACTGAATAAAATGTTGTATAAACGACACCATTTTTTTTTAAATTTTCAATTTAAATTAGATACTAACTAAAATTTAACTAATATCTTTATGCTAAGTGTGTGATTTATGATAAAAAAAATAACAGGTGCAGGACAAAAATAATTATCACCATCATAATTTTCCTTATCTTACCCTACACGAAGTACGATTTTAAGATAAGTTTTGTTCATCGAGACTGAACCATTCTAATTAAAAATTAAGACTATATATAATGAAACATTGTAATTAAAAATTAATTGAAGCTCAATTTTAATAATCATCTACTGTACTATCTAGTGGCAAAAATTGTTCTAGCGGAAAGAAGAAAAAACATCTATATGATTTAATGATTTTATTAATATGAAAATCAGATATCTTATGACAAAATGCAATATATCAGAATGTGGAGAAAATGATATATAAATTTTTTAATATAAAATAGAAAATCATCAATCTATTAGTATAGCCTCGAATTTCTCTATCATTTTCATTTTATTTGTACGCATTACACACAGAGAAAGAGTGTCCGTCCAACTTATCTGGAGAATAAAGGAGGGCGTCCCAATCGTTGTGGTACTGCCGATAGGCTAAAAATTATCTCATTTGCAGGGAATTTTTTGCAAATTCGTTTTTTCTTAAATTAGTTACTAAGCAGTATACGACACGATAAAAAACAAAAAATGTAAACTAACGTACAAATAAATTTATCAAAATATACATTCGTAAAATACACAACGTCACAAAGTGGCGTTTTTTCAAAATCAAAGAAAAATACAATTTTTAGGAAAAAAAACCAAACAATAATAATTCTTTTAGGCCGGCGCCACATTAAGCAGATCTTCCGCCGCGTCTTTTCCGTTGCGCCAAATCGGCAAAGTAAATAGATCGACCGATCATCCGCGTAGTGTGTTTAATAAGCGCATATTGTATGGAAAGAAATGTAGCGATGTTCCACGACAGAAGAGACGCGGCGGAAAATCCGCGCAGTGTGGCACCGGTTTTATTCGGTGTCTCATACCTAATGATCATGACCACCATGTTTAACTCAGTAACACGTAAGGATATCAATCGGTTTAGGGCCGTTGTATCAACTTGGTTTATAGTAATCTTTCGTTCAAAGCATAGATATTTTGCATTTTCCACCGATCAAACGACTCGCTCTCGTAAAAAATCTATGCTTTAAATGAACTATTGCTATAAAGTAAGTTGATGCAACCAGTCTTTAATGTGCATAAATAAAAAAGTTTATTTTTGAAAAAAGATGTTTCTACAAATGAACTCGTTAATTAATTATGTAATAAAAAGTATAAATAATAAAAATTCTATTTAAAAAATTATCGAATAAAATATGTTCTAAAACTTTTCTCATCTTACGGCTTCTAAATCAATTTTTCCACTTATCCTTGTTCTTTTTTTTCCGGGTGTAGATATTTTAATGCCTATTTCCACGGCCACTTTACCTTCTTTAACTATTTTGTAAATTGCCGATTCAGAAATACCTGAAGAAATTGTATAATAGTAAAATAAAAAACTAAGTATGGGAAAATCATTATAACTGCATGGCAGCACTAACCTGAAGTGGCGGCAATAAGTCTATGAACAAAATCAAACGGTATAATTGGGGCTTTTAGACGTTGTTCCTCTTCAAAAAACGTGTGCATTTTCAAGATTATTTCCCGAACACCGCTTTTAATGGTTTTTGGCATGGTGACAATCTAAAATTTTCTTAAAAAACTATCGAAACAGTCGTGAACCCCTCTGTAAACAAAGTCTGTCAAAGGTCTGTCAGCTGTAGATAATCCAATATGGCGTCGTTAGTTCCAAATTTGGCCATTCTTCAGATAAGTTAGACGGACTATATCTGAAGAATGGCCAAATTTGGAACTAACGACGCCATATTGGATTATCTACAGCTGACAGACCTTTGACAGACTTTGTTTACAGAGGGGTTCACGACTGTTTCGATAGTTTTTTATGAAAATTTTAGATTGTCACCGTGCCAAAAACCATTAAAAGCGGTGTTCGGGAAATAATCTTCAAAATGCACATGTTTTTTGAAGAGGACAACGTCTAAAAGCCCCAATTATACCGTTTGATTTTGTTCATTGACGTATTGCCATCGTATTGCCGCCGCTTCAAGTTAGTGCTGCCATGCAGTTATAATGACTTTCCCATACTAAAGTTTTTTATTTTACTATTATACAATTTCTTCAGGTATTTCTGAATCGGCAATTCACAAAATAGTTAAAGAAGGTAAAGCGGCCGTGGAAATGGGCATTAAAGTATCTACACCCGGAAAAAAAGAACAAGGATGAGTGGAAAAATTGATATTGATAACTTTGATTTGGGAGTCATCAGGTGAAAGGGACACGATTTTTATAATTTTAAGAAAGAAGACATAAATTTTCAAGGATGTCGTGAGACATTGCGTAAATTACCTACTGCATAAGCTAGGTTTTCGTTTTCGGAAGACTAAGGCCCGGTTGTTTCAAATTCGATCAAAGTAAGCGTAGAGTTTAAACTGAAATTTTACGTTCTCCACCAATCAGACGATCCGTTTTCGTAAAAATCTATGCTTTTATCGACCGCTTACTTTGATCGAACTTGAAACAACCGGGCCTAAAAGTAACCGTAAGGTGCTTATAGAACGCAATGATATATGCGCCATGAGAGCAAAATTCTTGTACGAATAGGCCAGTCATATATCTAGATGAAACGAGAGCGAGTTGTTTGATCGGTGGAAAACGCAAAATATCTATGCTTTGAACGAAAGATTACTATAAACCAAGTTGATATAACGGGCCTAAACTGATTGATATCCTTAGGTGTTACTTAGTTAAACATGGAGGTCATGATCATTAGGTATGAAACACCGAATAAAACCGGCGCCACACTGCGCGGATCTTCCGCCGCGTCTTTTTTATCGCGGAACATCGCTACATTTCTTTCCATACAATATGCGCTTATTAAACACACTACGCGGATGATCGGACGATCTATTTGCTTTGCCGATTGGCGCAACGGAAAATACGCGGCGGAAGATCTGCGTAATGTAGCGCCGGCCTAAAAGAATTATTATTGTTTGTTTTTTTTTTTCTGAAAATTGTATTTATCTTTGATTTTGAATAAACGCCATTTTGTGACGATGTGTATTTTGCGAATGTATATTTTGATAAATTTATTTGTACGTTAGTTTACATTTTTTGTTTTTTATTGTCGTATACTGCTTAGTACAGTAGCCGGCATCTTGAAATTTGCGCATGTACCATTCCATCAACGAGACCCAAATTTTGTCTTCTGCGCATTCCCCCACTACGCCAAAGAATTTCAAGAAGTTTGCCGGCAACTGTAACTTATTTAAGAAAAAACGAATTTACAAAAAATTCCCTAAAAATAAGATAATTTTTAGACTATGGGCAGCACCACAACGATTGGGACGCCCTCCTTTATTCTCCAGATAAGTTGGACGGGCTATATAGTCCGTCCAACTTATCTGGAGAATAAAGGAGGGCGTCCCAATCGTTGTGGTACTGCCCATAGTCTAAAAATTATCTCATTTGTAGGGAATTTTGTGCAAATTCGTTTTTTCTTAAACAAGTTATTAAGCAGTATACGACGCGATAAAAAACAAAAAATGTAAACTGACGTACAAACAAATTTATCAAAATATACATTCGTAAAATACACAACGTCACAAAATGGCGTTTTTTCAAAATCAAAGAAAAATACAATTTTCAGGAAAAAAAACAAACAATAATAATTCTTTTAGGCCGGCGCCACATTACGCAGATCTTCCGCCGCGTTTTTTCCGTTGCGCCAAATCGGCAAAGCAAATAGATCGACCGATCATCCGCGTAGTGTGTTTAATAAGCGCATATTGTATGGAAAGAAATATAGCGATGTTCCACGACAGAAGAGACGCGGCGGAAGATCCGCGCAATGTGGTGCCGGTTTTATTTGGTGTCTCATACCTAATGATCATGACCACCATGTTTAACTCAGTAACACCTAAGGATATCAATCGGTTTAGGGCCGTTGTATCAACTTGGTTAATAGTAATCTTTCGTTCAAAGCATAGATATTTTGCATTTTCCACCGATCAAACAACTCGCTCTCGTAAAAATCTATGTTTTAAATGAACTATTGCTATAAAGTAAGTTGATGCAACCAGTCTTTAATGTGCATAAATAAAAAAGTTTATTTTTGAAAAAAGATGTTTATACAAATGAACTCGATAATGAATTATGTAATAAAAATTATAAATAATAAAAATTCTATGTAAAAAATTATCGAATAAAATATGTTCTAAAACTTTTCTCATCTTACGGCTTCTAATTCAATTTTTCCACTTATCCTTGTTCTTTTTTTTCCGGGTGTAGATATTTTAATGCCCATTTCCACGGCCACTTTACCTTCTTTAACTATTTTGTAAATTGCCGATTCAGAAATACCTGAAGAAATTGTATAATAGTAAAATAAAAAACTAAGTATGGGAAAATCATTATAACTGCATGGCAGCACTAACCTGAAATGGCGGCAATAAGTCTATGAACAAAATCAAACGGTATAATTGGGGCTTTTAGACGTTGTTCCTCTTCAAAAAACGTGTGCATTTTCAAGATTATTTCCCGAACACCGCTTTTAATGGTTTTTGGCATGGTGACAATCTAAAATTTTCTTAAAAAACTATCGAAACAGTCGTGAACCTTTCTGTAAACAAAGTCTGTCAAAGGTCTGTCAGCTGTAGATAATCCAATATGGCGTTGTTAGTTCCAAATTTGGCCATTCTTCAGATAAGTTAGACGGACTATAGTAGAAATTTTGCATAGAAAAAATGTACAGGGAAGTGTCAAGCAATATCTTTGTTTAGTCAAGAAATCTTTGAATAATAGTTGCAGTTATTTTTCTATGGCAGTTATATTCTGTTTTCTATGGTTGCAGTCAATTTGTCAATCGTTGTGTCAGTGGATTGGATGTGAAATGATATTGGTGCAAATGAAAATAATGAAATGGGTCATAAAATACAAGATATCAACATTGTGAGAGATGAATTAACTCATCTCAACCAATATATGATTGAATCCGGTTTGAAAGCAAATGATTTGAAGCAGTGTTACAATTGTCTACCTAAAATTATCAAAGAAGCCCAAGACAAACAAAAATATTCTAGTTTTAGAATATTCGGTGCTATTTTTATCAGTTTACTGGTTTGCTTTTTGACAAGCACACATGCTATAAATTTAATATTAAGTTATGTCCTCGGCATTAGGTGTTTTTTACCAAATAATTACCTGGTGTGGGAAGCGACCAGGCCAATCTCAGATTGTTCATTCTGTGAAGGAGTGACAAAGCCATTCATTCTTTACAATGCCACGAAAGATGATTTCAAGGTTTGTTTTTTTTTTAACACATCGATCTGATAGTAAATGATTAATTATTGTTATAAAATCGTAATCTATAAGAATATATATTTTTTAATGCATTTGGTGTTCTCCTAGTAAAGTGTGAACTGTAACGAGACTTATATACATTACTAATTGTGCCGAATATCAAAGAACCTTGTAGCTGTAAAACAATCCATTCCTCAAGGTGCTGTCAATTTTGAATGCTCACGACATATTTTACTCAAAAAAGAGAAAATTGTATGGGCTGACTTATCTGATCAAATAGTTAAATCTCGATTACTATCTCAAAAGCTAATTTTTCATTTCAGAAATATGCGTATTCGTCAAAGCCAATCATTGTCAAGGGAGCCGTCAAGCATTGGAAGGCAATGGAGACATTCGATTACGATATGTTCAAGTATCTGTACGAACATACATCCGGGGCATACGAGAGTGTGGAAGAAGGCTGTCAGTTCCTGCACTTCAAGTCAGATCTCTTCTCCCTGCGGGAGGTATTCGCAATGACCCAAGAGAGGGCTAGAAATGATGAGGGACAAGATCCGTGGTATGTCGGATGGTGAGTCTAAAATGTTTTAATTCAACATAATCATTCAAAGATTTATACAATAGTTAATATTCAATATTCATTCATTTTATGATAATGCTTATACAACTACTAAATTGTTACAATTCACAAGCTCAAAAGAAAATGGAACCCATCACCATAATTATTTCTATGTTTTTATATATATATATATATATATATAGTTTTGCCTTATTTTGAAAATATGTACCAGGCATGCATTTTCATAGCCCTGTAGTTTTGTCTCAGTTAGAAAATACCTAATAAAAGAAATAATTTTTGTTTCAGGGGTAATTGCCATCCAGAAGTGTTATCCAAAATCAGGCAATATTATTCGTATCCTGAATTTTTACCTGAGGATGCAGAATTGCCAAATTCAGAAAATATATTCTTTGGATACGAGCAAGGAGCTGTTATGCATGTAAGTATAAATATGGGTATACATAATTTTTTGTTAGATAACCCAACTTTTTTGGTAGGAAACTATGATAATGTTGCTTTAATATTTTATTTGATAATTTATTTTGCGACGATTTCTTCAATTTAGTTAATTGAAATAAATTACACTGTGGGTTGGAGATAGTTAATTCACACAAACAATTCCTGTTCACAGCTAATCTTATAACGTTTTTCAAGCATAACTTTGTAAAGTAGATGCCGTATGCTGGTGCTATTGACAAATAGTTTTTTAAAACTCAATTCAGAGACAATTAGTAGAAAGCATTTTATAAACATTTTAAAATATATTTTATAATTATTTTTATCATGATTTTAGTAACCTGTTAATATTGTTATCTTATGTCTGCATTTGTGCACTCTATTATTTTTACTTGTAGATTTAGATCAAACCAGTGATTATTTCTAATTCATTTTAATTGTTTCATGTTAAAAATCTCTATCATTATTGTACGCACAGTTTTATTATTCATCTGGTTATATTTTTCTTTTCAGCTGGACTATATTCCCAGACTGATGTGGCAAGGCCAAGTAAAAGGGAATAAGACATGGAGTCTTGCACCGACACCGGAATGTGACAATCGGTGTAAACCTTTCCAGTTCTACGTTGAACCCGGAGATGCAGGTTAGCTAATGGATATCATTCTATTTTGATTTACACTTATTTAAGCTTTGTAATACACACACACATTGAGTTAAATTTATTTAGGAGCAGCCCCTCTCTTTATCTGCTCCTCTCAAAACTATAGTTGTGATAAATTTAAATCAAATTGTCTGCGTTACAAAGTTCGATTAAATGTAAATCAAAAATGCAAAAAATCAAAGTTGCCCTCAAAATAACTGCCATGTCAATCAAAGATATCGTTCTATTTTAAAAGTAATGTTGCAAATATTATTGTGATATATTCATCAACAAAGCTTGCCAGTTTTTATAAGAATCCATGTTCTTATATGTAGTTGAATAATAAATAGATAATAATAATAAATAATTGATTTATAAATGAGTGCTGTAAAAATTTCTTGTCAATGTTTACATATAAAATTCAAATGCTATCAAATCAGATTTGAATCAATTTCCTAAGATCACACCATAAAGTCACAGGGTTCGTATTAATATATTAATTCAAGGAGTTTTGTTAATAGCATATTATTATTCTTTTCAGTTTTTCTGGACACTCGTATTTGGTATCATGAAACAAGGATCCCCTCCGGGCAGTTCTCCCTCACAGTCCAGTCTGAGTATGGCTAGTTTAATGTTTTACAAATGAACCAATGTCCAAATGTGTATTTTACAGATAAGTTTTACAAAGTTTGTGTGTTTAGACATTTTTCGTACTGTTGTCAATGTACTGTTATATTTATTTTTATATTTATACACATATTCAGTGTACAAATGCCATATACCGCTTAGTCACATTGAAAGTATAAATATATTTTTTATTATTATATGTTATAATAAAGATTTCTATTAAATTATCTCTCATTAGACATGTTCTAATGAGATGTTTAGCTTAATTGAAATTGTGAAAGTTGAAATTGAAACTATGAATATTATAATTTATTGATATTTTACTGAATCTCAAATATTTCTAATCAAAATTATATGAAAGTGTTGGATTAATCTAGTACTACAACCCAGTCATTTTTGTATACATAATTGTTTTATTATAAATATTTTCAGATATCCAAAAATGAAATGAAATACCAAAACATTAATATAATATAAATAATTTAAGATTTAAGAAGGATAAATTTTAAATTAAAAAGTACCATTGTGTCAAAAAATATATGCTCATTTTAATATATCTATACGCTAATGTTAGAGTTTTCACTTACACTATTATATATTTATGTTCTTCTCCTTTGATCTATGTACATAAATTTTTTTTTATTTTTCCTTCTTTTGATTTTGTCTTAAGATTGAATTAAACATGTACAACAAATTGATAATAATCTCATATTCATACTAGTCATCAAGAATGTCTATGGCGAGGAATAAAGGATTTTTATTTTAAAAGTTCAACATTTTGTATTTTTTGACATATGCTGTAAATTTATTGCATCTTTAAATTTTGGTTAAATTCAGCAGTTTTAATATTAATGCTAGAAATATCACTTGGTGTAGGGGACAGATAATACGTAGGTGGTGGACTTTTTGGTGCTAATGAACTATATTTTCTGTGTACTTCGGTCACTTCTACCAAAAAAAATATTGGCGTTGTGTTGTCACTTTAAAGTGGTTGTTGATTGCTGTATGCTATAAGAATAAATTGAAATAAACTATCCAATCTTGTGTTGATTAACGTACAGTAGACTCCCGATTATCTGGGATCACATTAACTAGGTTGCGGAATTCCATTGATGTTTATATTTTCACCATTTTCTTATATGGGGTGGAGACATGGATATTAAACCAAGAATTGATTCATAAAGTCGAGGCCTTAGAGATGTGGCCCTATAGATGCATACTGAGTTTCCTGGGTGGATAGAATTACGGAGATGGCATCATAAGAAGAATGAATGAACACTATGGTGGAATAAACTTGATGATAACATGGATTACCATTATCGGTATAGTTATTACGCGACAAGTGAATGCCCTGTTTCATAGTTTTTAAAATTATTTTTCAATTCATTGAGCTCATGTCTATAAAACAGAACTAGAGTAGTGGATATCATGGATCGTGTAGCGAAGCTAAAATGGCAATGGGCAGGACATGTTGCAAGGCAGGATGCTACAAGATGGCCTCCCAGAGTTCTGGAATGGAGACCTTGGGAGAATAAAAGAGGCATTGGAAGACCTCAAAAGAGATGGGCCAATGATATAGCCGCTGTGGGGGGAAAGAAAGGGCTACAATTAGCAAACAACAAGGAAGGATGGAAAGAGAAGGAGCCTATATCCAGCAGTGGAGAGACGAAGGCTGATGAAGAAGAAGAAGATGTCTATAAAAGAGTTGTTATTATTATTAAATACAACCTTAAAATAATTAACAAAAATTAAAATGGAAACAAGTTACTGTTGACTGAGTTTACTGAATTTTCTCTTATTTTATACATTCATTATTGTATTGTCGTGCTGTGCGGGATTATTTTTGCAACAATAATTACAAATTTGATATTTGTAATTATTTTTGCAGATAATCGAGAGTCTACTGTAATGTAAGACAATAGTTCTTTAATTCCTTTTTCTGTGTTTATGTTAATAATATATACTACTATAAAAGTGCATAACACAATGATAGATATAAAATGGGTAATGTTTTGGCCATCAGATCAAAAGGCATCAATTTTTATATGTATTCGTTTATCTTTCGTTAAAAAATATCTTCGTCCTTTGCAGCAATTGAGATTTTTAGCACACATACGTTAAGATTTGATATATTTATATACTCACATGTAGAAGTGTTCATTCAAGAAGAAACATGTATTGCGCTGCATTTTGAGTGAAAAAAATTGGAATAATTGTTGAAACTATTCATATTGAAGGTAATGAATAACACAAAAACATTTTTCCTGTCATACAAATGAAAACTGAATGCATTAAATGGAGAAAAGCTGCCATTTATTTAATCTAAATTTTATCATATCTATACGATGTTTTGGTGATCTTCAAGGATGAACATTGCCAAAATGTTGGTCAATGTGAAGAAAGATGACGTACCACATCATCATGTATGTAAATATTGCTCAGTCTTAAAAACTTAAGAAATTGGATTTTTGGTTTCCATAATTTTTTTAAATTTTATCTCACTGTCACCTTCGATATATACATCTATGTATTACTTCCAGTTCTTTGCTCACAATATTTCCAAATTTCTTCCATTTATGTCTTGTCTTTAATGATTATATCATGTATGAATTTGTCATGTCTTTAATGATGTTGATTTTTCATCATTTACATGGAATTTAATTTAATTTTCTTTTACATACAATGAGTTTGAATAATCAGTTGTGATGGCACAAAAATATCTGAACACATTCATCATAAAATCACGCAGGTTATTATGTGACCGGTCTTTAGGGACCAGAGCACATACTAAATCAATCTTAATATCTCTAATGTTTATTTATTTTTAGTTAGTTGAATTCGACAGAGGCGAATCTCCAAATTTGTATTTATACTGATTAAAGAAAATATTATAATGGTACAAAAATGCTTTGTTAAACTTCTTATTGTTTAGATATGTTGTTTTATTCAATACACACTTCCATTTATTTATTAAATTTGGCAGTTGCCATCAAAATCTTATGCCAAAACATTTTTTACTTCGAGTACCTACTGTGTACGATTCCCTTTGAAACTAATTATCACAGACCGTTCAATGTGCTTCCATCATGTGTTCAGAAAAATGACATTGATTTTAATGTCAAAAAACAATTTTCAATGGGAATCACACATATTGTTCAATGAGAATCTTACCTTGCCAAAAACAAATATTTTTAATGTGTGCCTGATTAGTTTGTATAATTTTATTATTAAATACATTTATTTATTTGTGTGTACATATTTTCACTCGTTTTTTAATTTAAATATTTTGATAATATTGCTTTGAATAAATTTTTATGAGAAACATCTCAGTCTTTTATTGAAAGTCTTCCATCAAACACGTGTATAGGAGGAATAAAATAATTATTAATGTTTTGCTATCAAGTTTTTTGAATAATTATCAGGCTTGTGTTTTAGAAGTAAATGTTTAAAACACTAAATAAATCAAAGTGGTTCATGTAAATTTTGTTAAATTTAAAAATTCAGGATTATAATTAATTTAGAATTGAACAAACGTACATTAAAATATACAGAGAAATACATAGATTTCTCATTTAATTTACAATGATTGCTCAAGTGGAATTGCAATGGAAAATGTGGGACAATCAGGGTATAAGAATTATTTAATGATAAAAACCAATTAGTTCAAAATTTTATTTACATGAAAGAAAGTTGAATACATACCAATAAATTTCTGTTTATCACACAAACACGCGACTAATGATATTCTTAAAGAATAATAAAAAATAAACATTGGCCATGTCCAATGAAATCATTTACCAACTTTCTTATATAACATCTCACCATAGCTAGGTAGCTAGTTATAATGCAGGTGGGGTATACAAACAATGATGTCTGAATGAATCGTATACATAATAAATATGTAGAAATGTGGTCATAAAGGGTATGGATGATTATCTGTTTAATTAAAAAAAAAATTAAGATTTGAGTTGGGGATTGCTAAAGAAAAAATAAAATGTAGAAATATGTATATGCATTATAGCAAGCGTACTCAGTTGAATATATTACAGAGCAATATATTCAAAGAAATATTGTGCATTTGTATATAATAAATTTTTGACTATCCAAGATCACTAAATCAAAAATCAACTCACAAAAACAATTATGTAATACAGTATAACGAAGAAAACATGTTTTTAATATAAAGAAAAAAACTAATTTCGATTCATAAAAATATGTAAATGTATGAAATATAGTTAATATTCAGATTAATTAAATATATAACGATTATCTGAATTAATTTTAAGAAAATGATAAGAGAAATGCGAGTCAATTGTGACGTAAAATAAATTAATTTACACAAAAAAAACAGCCTTCGAAATTACTAAACAACATTTATAAAAAAAATCTTAAAAGTATTCAGTTTACTTTTTCTTATATTAAAACTTTCAATATGTAGCACATATAATTGACCAACAAACACAGAGGTTTAAAGTGCACCATTATGAAGGATTCTCAGTTCAAGAGATATTTCTAAAATAAAAACATAACATAACCTACAATGATTGGCAGTGTCTAAATTAAATGAAAGTGTGGAGTTTGTAACTAAATAATGAATTTTGAATATGTTTGGATTAGGGATTATGTTGATCTGAAATATGATATATAAATAATATCTTTTGTGGTGAAATTGTCAACAAACAATTGCAGTGAGTTACATCATTTATAAAATTTGATTAGAGTACAAAATGTTCAATGTCAATTAAACTTATTTTATCAAAAGACAGTCAAATGGACTCAATACATACCCTTAAATACCTCGTGTCCATCGGAGAAAACCGACAACGAATAATACTAAACGAAACATCGATTATTTTCTGCAATGGAGATTCTTATGAAATCGTTCTAAAATCCAAAACGACTCATTTAAAAGAGTGATCACCGCGTATGCATGTAGATTGTATGGTTTTTAGAGAATACATTGTACAGACCGAAAAAATCATCATCATAATGCATTAAAATAGCTGCCACTTCCCGAGGATAGCGTCCTTTATGGCTTCTATGTATTGTGCAGGAACCCAGTACACCCAGTATCTGGAGGCCTCGGTGGGACCCAGTTGCAATCCCTGAGAATAAAAAAAATACATTGAAATAAAATTCTTGATTCCCAGCTTTCAGCACCTGCTAATCTCGTGGCGTCTATAAACTGTCTCACAAGTTTCAGGCAATCTCCAGGAACTGTTAAAAAAATCTTTATACCGGGCAGAAAACCTGATTGAAAAAGGTTGCCACTGTTAAAGGTTCACCATAATAATTTATCAATCTTTTCCTCAGAATCTATATTAACCGGTCGCGTGCCAGCCATACATAACGCGGAATGTACCCTGTCTGCCGCGCAATTTTGCGCACAATTGCTGTTTTTTAGTCACTTTTTTGTGATGGTTATATTCTTGTAAAAATCAATGATAATCACTAAAGGGTTGCAGTTTCTGGTTTCTCAATAAACAGACTTCAATAATAACCTATATTTCAATAATTACATATTTATTAATTATGAAAATAATTAACGAAATTTACTGTCAGAAATGTACGCACATGTTTATCGAATAAAATCATGGAAGCAATAACACTAAAGATATTGTATTTCAATATTTTCATTCTAAATATATCAAAGAATATAAAAATACTTAATTTTAACATTTTTTTTATTTGAAAAAACCCCTTTTTTTTAAACTTTTTTTTGTCCGGTTTGTGTGACAAATGAGGTTACTTGACAAATAGAACTCGTTCATTCTTTCAAAAACTTGAGATACAACCAATGATAAGCTTTAAAAACCCATAAACGTGGGTAAAATAGGCCGAATTCGCATACGTGCCTAGGGAGCGCAGATCTGCGCTCTGGCACATAGAGGGTGCAAAAGTTTTCGCGCAGATCTGCGCTCCAGCACCCAACCGGTTAATTTGCATTCAAACACAAAAGTGTTTGCAAAGGATTTACATTAGGGAAACAGTAAATATTGAGGTGACAATTTACTATCAATTTATAGGTACATGTTACTCTTATTTATCTGTGATTGGCAACTGATATTTTATTATTATGTAGTAGTCAACGTTTTATAACATTGCACACCAGCTCTCAATAAACAAATAAGCATGCGCCCACCTCGAAAGTCAGTTGCGTACTGACCACCCCATCAATCAACCATGGCAAGGATAGCTACTAATACACTGAAACACTCTGTGTATTACACACAATTTAACTGGTTACACAATGCTTATTGTGGAACCAGTTAAAATACCATTAAAACACCACAATTCACTATGCATAAGTAACTCACATTCTGTGATTTTTTATTAAAAGAAGGATCATTCAAATTCTTACCATAATATGATATTCTTCATGTTCCTTTATTGGTTCTGATGTTATCCCTGTAAACAAAGAGACATTATACCATAGAAATATTTTTATTTTAAAATTATTTATTTGTTATGATACAGATATAAATATATTACACATTATTAAGTTAGTTACATTTTGTTTTCGTGGTTCCGGCTCTATTTAAGTTAAAATTTGTCTATGGGAACAGGAAAAATTTTGAGCTGTTTCTTTGAACCGGTTTTAGACAGTGGACTTTACTTTAGAGCAGACGATACAACAACGAGCTCTTTCCTTTGTTTAAGGAGCTAAAAGCTACAAAATGTATAAAATTGCTAAGACTTGAGTGTGGAGAGAATGACTGGACAACAAGCACCAAAGTCCCTGCTGAATTCAAGACCAATAGGGTGAAGGCGCTTTTACAGGTTGTTTGACTAAAGCTGGCATGTACACATATTTCCCGCCCTGTCACCCGCGCAAGCGCATGGGGTGACGTCGCACTGCATACGGATCTCAAAAAATCTCTCTGTCTCTCTCGCACGCGGTCAAGCTTATGAGCGTGACAGAGACTGTTATTGTTTTGTTTTTACTACTATTACGAAATACAGGCTGATGTTTTGTTTTATTCCCTGTTTGGTTTGAACCCGTCGGTTTTTTATCAAATTAATTGTAGAATTTATTATCATACGAGAATCGGCACATATTCTCTAATATCCCAGTTAATTCTGTCTTACGATTCCAGTAAATTGTCCTACTATTGGCAAGACGTAGTTTTTTATAAATGACAATACTGACGTGGCGTAATAATTTTAATTATTTTAAAACTAAATTAAATAAAACTTAGGACGGCATTTGCCGGGCGGCCGGCGAGTCTATTGCTCTTGACATGTTCAGTGACGTTTGGAGAAAGACGGGACAACATGAGGAAAAATATATGGAACTCGAACCAAAACTAAATAATTTCACTGATGGACTTGTAATAAGAGTAGGACATTCCAATAGTGAATCATCAGATTCTTCTAGTGATGAAGATTTAAGCGGCGTATAAGAATTGATTTGCGATTCTGATTTGAAACAAAGATGTAACAAACTAAATATTATATTTCTTACAATATCCCATCGTTTTTTATTTTATACACGACCCACCCAATTGACTCAAAGATTTAAAAAACGGTGATTTAAAATAACAACCCTTTGATAAAAGTAGATTATGTGGCAATTAAAACAAACATTCTTCCATCATTCATCTGCATTAATCCGTATTCTGAATTCTGAACTAGCAATGATGCTATTTCCTGTATCTTGACAGATATTATGCAACATTGTGAGTGACGCCGCGCCATTTTTTTGACGTTTTATGTTTGACAGGTTTGAAATTAATGAATTCAATCAATTAGAAAGCCCACTATTTATAATTGTGAATAACTTAAGGTTTGAAATTAATGAATTCAATCAATTAGAAAGCTCACTATTTATAATTGTGAATAACTTAAGGTTTGTTTATGCGATAGAGCTTTCTGATTGATTGAATTCATTAATTTCAAACATGTAAAACTTAAAAAATCGAAAATGGCGGCAATACAATATTGTACATACCTGTCAAGATTGGGATAAAGATTTGACATCTCAATATTGCTATTTTCAGAATAGCACAGATTGTTATACTAAGTGCCTTTAAAAACATTGCATTTTTAATTGGTTAAAATAATATAAAACAATTTTTTTTATACATGCTGTATAATAAAATTATACAGCATGTATAAAAACCTGTGTACGTGCCAGCTTTAGATAACGTAGCTATAGCAAGGCCAAAATTAAAATGGAGTGACATCGTCCTCAAAGCCATATCTGCCTTGGAGATTCAAAACTGGAGAGAGTTGACACAAGACCGAGATGAGTGGAGGAAAACTTTTGAGGAAGCCAAGACACACCAGGGGTTGTAGAGCCAAAAGTGATGATGATGATGGGAACAGGAAGGACAATCGTAAGTACTTCATTATTTTACTTCTAATAATACAATAACAATATAATAAAATAAGAATATTAATTATGAAATGATATTGCAATATAATTTTTTTTATTGTATGTACAGTATTAAATATTTAGTAATTTCGTTTCCCAAATGAATACCTTTGATGGAATTTAATCCTAGCTTTTCAGTCCTTTCCTTGGTCCCCAGCCATAATTGGTCTTGCTCCAACTTGAAGGTCAGACGAACCTTGCCGCCATGCTTGTTAAGCATGCCACTAAGGGGGACAGGTGGCAATGGCTCCTGAAAGAAAATGACTTTAGAATATACACTTTTTCGATGTAAATGTTGGAAATTCCCCATAAAACTGTATTCTGTAAAATATATAAACAAACCTTACATTAACTACAAAGATAATTTTGAACTAGGGTATGTGAAGATATTTTGCATCAGATAAGGTGATACCATCTCACCTAAACTATTTACATTGGATCTGGAAGACATATTTAAGACGTTAAACTGGGAACACAAAGGATTAAAGATCAATGGAACACACTTGATTCACCTCTGCTTCGCAGATGACGTAGTGCTCATCAGTGGTGTTTTGGAAGAATTTTACATCATGATAAAAGAACTCCACGATGCTTCCCTAAAGGTTGGTCTAGAGATGAACATTAATAAAACCAAAATCATGAGTTCATCCATCAGTAGTACCACAACGGATGACAAGACAATTGAAGCTGTTGAAGAATATATATCTTGGACATATTATCAAATTAGGGAAGGAAAATCAGATGGCAAAAATACACAGAAGAATTGGACTAGGTTGGGCAGCCTTTGGCAAACTTAATCATGTCCTTAAAAATAAAATTATTCCCACGAATGTAAAAAGAAAAGTGTTTGAAACGTGCATCCTCCCAGTGCTTACGTATGGTCTGGAAACTATCACACTAATTACGAGGACCATACATAAACTACGATGTACACAGCGATCTATGGAGAGAAAAATCCTAGGCGTAAGTCTGAGAGATAGAAGCAGAAATGAGGAAATCAGACACCGGACAAAAGTGTATTAAAATGGCAATGGGCATGTCATGTTGCCAGACTGGGAACAGGCAGATGGGCACCCAGAGTTCTGCGACAGAGACCATGGGACATAAAAAGAGGAAGAGGCCGGCCTCAGAAAAGGTGGGCTGATGATATTATACCTGTCGCAAGTACTGAGTGGAATAGAAAAACCTAAAGAGAAGATTGGAGATATTTAGAAGAGGCCTACATCCAGTAGTAGAGAAATGGCTGAGGAAGAAGAAGAAGCAACATGCAGTCAGTACTATCAAATAAGCTGTACTTAACAAAAATTTCTGCAAAATTATATATGTATCTTGTGATATACCTATCCTGTTATCACATTTTTCAAATTTTAATATATTCACCAGGCCAAAAATTCACTTTGCGTTTATTTTGAACTCTATATAGGGTATGTTTTTATTTATTTCACATTAAATTTTACAATGGTTAGATTTTTTAATATGGGCTTTACTAGCCAACGCCCGTGCAGAGGCAAATATTTAACATTTATTATAAAACACGTTTTTTCATGTGTGTAGATTATATGCATATATAAATAAAATATGAAAAAGATTCTTCATAAACACTAATTTCAAAGGCATTAATGTTTGATTCTGTCAATTTTCATTTTATATTGGTATACCTTAGATCCCTTAATTCCCGGCATTACATCTGGAGGAACACCTTTATCCAGAATTTTCCGATGAAGTTTTTGTTCACTCAATGGTTCTTTGGAACTTGAAGATCCAGCTGTCTTTTCCTCAATTAAACATTGCTGAAATTTAAATATTCTTTGTATTATAAAGTATTCTCGTTATGATTGGCAAGCATTTTTAAGAGACATGATTAGAATAGAAAACATAACCCCACTTATAAGTAAATTAAGTGAATCAATGACTCAGCAAAATTAATCTATATTATTTCAATAAATCATTCATGAATTAGTTTATTTTAAAGAACATTCAGCAATTAATTACAATATGAAAAGGATTTTTACCTGCTTACAGCTCGTTACAGCTAGAATATCATTCATTTTTGAACCAATGACCATAACCTTTCCACCCTTGACAACTCCAGCTTTCCTCAGCGTCATGTCATCTTTGGCCATTCCCTTAATCAGTAATTTCTGTGCATTCTGCACGACTCCAATAATACCCTCCAGGTGTACTTTTAATTCTTTGATCGTTTGATCCCACCCAAAAGTAATGTCGTGTTTATTTTTATTAAATATAACTTTGAAATCTACTTGTTCACCTTGGATAGGTTCTTTTATGTCTATCATAGGGTCATCTGGACTACTGTCTTTATGGAGTTTACTTGTGATTTGTTTTCCATTTTCGCATTCGGTAAAATTATCTACAGGCTTCACTGGCTTATCATTAACAGGTGTGGAATTCGGATCACAATTCTCGGAGGAATCTCCTTTGTCAGTCTCTGAAATATGAACAAAATCATGAAAGTCAGAACAAGAACATAATCAAACGAAGTAATATAAATTGAAAGTAAAGTTGACAATATTTGACAAGATATGTTTTCAGATTAGGACTTTTACATACCAACGCAATCCATTTCGTAACTGAAATTGCAATGAGAACGATGACAATAATATTTACGTCAATTTTTCATGTGTCAGCCGTTTGAAGTATGCACGAAGTATGGTTCTATTCTAATCATAGACAAGAGAGTTCATTGTGGTTCATTGTATCCATCTATGCAATTCTGCATTATAGTCCGTCTAACTTATCTGAAGAATGGCCAAATTTGGAACTAACGACGCCATATTGGATTATCTACAGCTGACAGAGTTTTGACAGACTTTATTTACAGAGGGATTCACGACTGTTTCGATAGTTTTTAAAGAAAATTTTAGATTGTCACCATGCCAAAAACCATTAAAAGCGGTGTTCGGGAAATAATCTTGAAAATGCACACGTTTTTTGAAGAGGAACAACGTCTAAAAGCCCCAATTATACCGTTTGATTTTGTTCATAGACTTATTGCCGCCACTTCAGGTTAGTGCTGCCATGCAGTTATAATGATTTTCCCATACTTAGTTTTTTATTTACTATTATACAATTTCTTCAGGTATTTCTGAATCGGCAATTTACAAAATAGTTAAAGAAGGTAAAGTGGCCGTGGAAATGGGCATTAAAATATCTACACCGGAAAAAAAAGAACAAGGATAAGTGGAAAAATTGAATTAGAAGCCGTAAGATGAGAAAAGTTTTAGAACATATTTTATTCGATAATTTTTTACATAGAATTTTTATTATTTATAATTTTTATTACATAATTCATTAACGAGTTCATTTGCATAAACATCTTTTTTCAAAAATAACCTTTTTTTATTTATGCACATTAAAGACTGGTTGCATCAACTTACTTTATAGCAATAGTTCATTTAAAGCATAGATTTTTACGAGAGCGAGTTGTTTGATCGGTGGAAAATGCAAAATATCTATGCTTTGAACGAAAGATTACTATAAACTAAGTTGATACAACGGCCCTAAACCGATTGATATCCTTAGGTGTTACTGAGTTAAACATGGTGGTCATGATCATTAGGTATAAGACACCGAATAAAACCGGCACCACACTGCGCGCATCTTCCGCCGTGTCTCTTCTGTCGTGGAACATCGCTACATTTCTTTCCATACAATATGCGCTTATTAAACACACTATGCGGATGATCGGTCGATCTATTTGCTTTGCCGATTTGGTGCAACGGAAAAAACGCGGCGGAAGATCTGCGTAATGTGGCGCCAGCCTAAAAGAATTATTATTGTTTGTTTTTTTTTCCTGAAAATTGTATTTTTCTTTGATTTTGAAAAAACGCCATTTTGTGACATTGTGTATTTTACGAATGTATATTTTGATAAATTTCGTCGTATACTGCTTAATAACTTGTTTAAGAAAAAACGAATTTGCATAAAATTCCCTACAAATGAGATAATTTTTAGACTATGGGCAGTACCACAACGATTGGGACGCCCTCCTTTATTCTCCAGATAAGTTGGACGGACTATACATAGATTCTAATGCGCCCTGTACACATTGGCTGAGGTTGGCCCAGTGTGTACAGGGGGTTTTGACGCAGGTTGGCGGAGGTTGGCTAGGTTGTCGGTTTTTCGATCACACATTGGCTGTCATTCAGTTCGTTTTTTTGTTGTGTTTCTGAGATCGCCGAAATATCGCTATTGAAACGTATCGTATCTATCTAACGTAAAATAGTAATGAAGAGACATTCAAGTTTATTGAATTATTATTATTGGTATGGACAGAAATTAATTATGTATTCAATGAATGACTGAAAATTATCACTATTTTTTTGGTTGGTTTCATCAAACCGGTTGAAAATAATAAATACGAATTATTTTTTATTTTACATATATACGGCTTTAAAGGCTTTTACTTTAAAATTTGTACAAAATGGATAAACGAAAGAGATATATAAACATTAATTATTTGAAAACATAAATAAGAACAATATAAAGATAAACATAAAAAAGCCAACCCTTATGTATAGAAGTGAAGCCTGGAATTGGCAAAAGAGGAATGAAAGTAGACTGAATGCGGTGGAAATGCGGTCACTAAGACGCTTGTGTGGAAAATCTTTGGTCGATAGAGTGAGGAATGAACAAATTAGATGTGAACGCAATGCTGGCTGTAGTGTGGTAGATAGAATAAAGAAAGGAGTGCTGAGATGGTTTGGTCATGTGGGACGTATGAACGAGGAAAGGATGGTTAAGAAAATATATGAGGCGAGTGTTGAAGGCAACAGGAATAGAGGGCGTCCGCGAAAGACCTGGCATGATCAGGTACTACAAGTATTTGAGGATGGTCCTGTTAAAAGCCGCAACAACCGTAGAACGTGTATGAGAAGATGTGTGAATGTGGCCGAAGCAAAAGTGGTGTGCCAGGATAGAAGAGTGTGGCGTTCAATCCTCTCTGCCTACCCCTGCGGGGAAACGGCGTGATGGTTAGTTAGTTTTAAAAAAAAAAAAAAAAAATTTATTTAAAAAAATCCTTGTTTACAAATAAAGGTACTTAATACTAATTTAACAATAAAACATAAGATAAATTACACATTTTTTTGTTTTGTTTAATTTGTGGATTATGCCACTCTACTAGGCTACGCCTGTCCCAGAGTGGCGTTATAGAGCACAATTATAATATTTTTTCGAATTCGTCAGTAATATTTATTTTCATAAGGTAGTAATTATGTATGTACAAAGTATCAAGTGGAATGTTAGTGAAAGTTGAGTGAGTCATAAGTCCAAGTGTAAATAAGTGTAGAATAATTGTTTAATATAAAAAGGGTTAAAGTTTTGTTTAAGATTATTTTTTATTTTCCTTAATTAATTAATTTATTTATATAGGTAATGTAGAATTAAAAGAGATAATAAAACAATTTAATGAAAGTAAATAAGAAATAGTAATTTAATGCAATATGCGATACAGAAGTCAATATAATAAGTTAAACATAAAGTAAAAATATTTTTTATAAATAATAATTATATTCAACTAGCTGTAACCCATCAAAAATGATAGTACTTTTACAAGTCGGTTCCTAAGGAATAAGTATTTATTTATTTATATAAAAAATAAAAGAAAAGAAAAAAAATTACTATAATGAATAAAAATAAAAAAAGAAGAGAAAAAATTCGTTAGATTAAAAAAAAAATTAATAAAGGAAAAAAAATACGTATAAAAATTTATTAACAGACAATGAAATTATTGCAATTGGGATAGTTGAGTCAATAAGAAAATAAATATATACTCGTATACAGAGTTTTTATTATCGATGGATTTATAAAGAAAAGGCGAATGCGCTCAACTTTTTTAATTTCTGTAAACGCAATATTTTAGATTGTTCTTGTTGAGGGCCTAAAAATTCCAAAGCAACATATAGGCAAGGGCCGTAAATTTTCGGAATTTTTTGTGATTTTTCTTTTTACGAAAAAACCATGAAAACATGCGTAAATTAAAAAAAAACACACACATTCATATTATTTTATCGTAAGTGTCGAAATGCAATGATTTTTTTATCAAAAAATTTAAAAAAATAATCTTTTTTTGAATTCCGATAATGTTGCCAACCCGACATTTTCCGAAAAATAATAATTAAACCATTTGCCGAAAATTAATATTTACTACATACACTACTATTATTATTTGATATCCTACCTAAAAATTTTCTTCTGTGTGGTATATTTTGTCGCACGGCACGGCACACAACGGAACATCACACTCAAAACACATATAACATGTTTCCTTCCGTTGCTTTCGTGCCGCGCACACAAAACACTACGCCATTGTTTCACTTTAAATTTTGAAGCATATGATCCACATTTAACACACACATTTCTCAAATAAACGCAACATAAATAATGTATTTTTGTTAATAAATCACTGTTTGTATCAAATTGCACCATAAACCAAGAAATATCGCGAATATATGTATATATTATCCGCGCGTAGATCCGTGTTCCAACTGTGATTGCTGGGCGCGAACTGAAGAAATAAAAAACCCTTCCTATCGACATAGCAACGGAATCACGTGATTTTTGCATGTACCATACACGTGAACGTCTTTCGCGCGCTGGGCACATGACGACGGAATAGATCGACACGGCGACAGACACGTGATTTTTGCATGTACCACGCATGTGTCTTTCGCGTACTAAGGACGTGACGACGACGGAATATTATTTCATTATATAATTTTCGATCGTACAACATGAGTTTAGGGCGACATCTATAACTTTTCTATACGATTTTGACGACCGAAAAACTTCTACTTTGAGTGTTGATTTAAGCTATAATCGGCCATGTTTTTGAGTCGAAAATGGAACGACAGGTCACAACAGGATTTCTCTATTGGGAAAAAATTACGTTTTTCAAATTCGATACGCGGCCGTCGATAAATAATTTATTTTGTGCCTGTCGGATATATCCGACGCGGCCCCTGGGGACAGTCGCGCTCCGTCGGATATATGCGACGCGGCCCCAGGCTCATTAAGAATTTCAGGCGCAATAAAAGATCTAAAATTAAATGTTTTGAAGTTGCAAAGACGTATTTGCCGCAACTTGACAGAGCAGCATAATTCTGCTTCACAAGTTGAAAATTTTTTAATTTTTCTTTTGCTTAAATCGATAGATATACTCATTCAGACAATATGCTTGTAAAATTATAGAGCGAAATTCTAAATATTTCTCTAGTTATAGCTAAGAACAAATAAATTGCCGCGGCAGCGATTACGTCCATCTCAAGTGCTTCGCCAGGCACGGCCAGGCAGCAATATGTCATTAGTGATGGGTCCGCTCTGTAGTAACTACTACAATGTAGTACTACATTACATTGAAGTGTACACTTCACACCTTTTGAAGTATGGTTACACACACTTCAAAGTTATTGAAAGTACATACTTCAAATAGTACACTTCATTTTAAAGTGAACACTACAAAGTACACTCACTTCAACAAAGTTATTGAAAGTACGAGTACCTACTTCAAATAGTACATTTTCATGGGAAGTCGATGTAGATAAATGAAGAAATTTTTGGAAATCGAAACAACCCCCCGCCTCCCCAAGGCTTGAAAAATGTTGGGACCGAATGTAGAAATCTCTGGAAACTGGAATAACTTCCCCCATCCATGGTTTGAAAAATTTTGGGACTGAAATAAGAAATCTCCGGAAACTGAAACAACCCCCCTCCCCATGGTTTTGAAAATTTTCTAGTAGCATACTTTTCAAGAAGCACTTCTTGTAGGTCATTACAATTTTGTAGTACTACAATTAGTTCACTTCATTAGTACTACAATTTTGTAGTATTGCAGTAGTTCACTTCATTCATACTACAATTAGTTCGCTTCATGTAGTTTTTACTACAAATGTAGTGGACACTTTGTAGTCTTCAAACTGGTGAACGTGTGTGTGTTGTAGTCTTCTTTTTGAAATATAGTTTTTCCCTATGCTTGATAGGGACGCTTAAGGCTCGAATAATCCGCGTGAGGCGCAGATTATGCGAAGCAATGTGCAAAGCGACCTTTTCAATAGAATGTCAAGGAAAGTAGCGGGAGTTTCAAAACACTATGATACTATTATACACATTGACCATTTCTTGTCGTCCGATGAAAAAACGGCCATTTATTACCAAAAAAACACTATCAAAACTTACCTCGAAAACACTATTTCTAACTTTATAATCTTAGCCTAAATACTAGCAGTCCGACCCCCACCTAAGTTCGTCTTGTCCATCGCATTTCATTTTATATTTAAAAAATCACAAAAAAACAAAAAAAATACATGTCGCTGTTGGCGGCTCTCGTGGCCGCGAGAGGCCCCCATCCCAAGTTGCGCGGCTCGCAGAAACTTGCGGGGACCGCACATGGTCCAGGCTTGGCGCGTCCGGTCGCGGGATCCACGATCGGCTGGAGGCATCTGGCCGGAGTCTCGGTAACTCGCGGGAAGCGTACGTGTTCCAGGTCATGTCCATCCGCGGGAGCACGTGGCGTCGGCCCGCCGATCCCCGCCGGGGCCGAGCTGCAGGAAAACGTCAGGCCTTCCTCTGGAGCCTGCTGTGGTGAAACGGCCATCGCCTGGAACCGTCCAGAGAGCTGCAAGGCGCTTCCTCCTTGAGCGACGCAGGTGGCGCTGATCCGCGTTCGGAAACATGTGGTGGCGGCTTGGCTGCCGCGGGCAGGAGCCCGGGCAACGCAAGCTGATTCCCTCACCGCGGCCGAAACTGGACAAGAAGCGTGCTTGGGTACACAGCCCCAATCTCCTGTGTACGCCGTGGAGGGGGTAGCCTCCCCGCACGCCCGCGCTGGCACCCCTACCAACCCCTTGCGGTGCAGGGTGGCAACCTGTGGTGCCGCGCGAAATTTAAAATCGACTAAACATATTTTAAAATAAAACTTATTTTCTAATTTAAAAAGGACGCGATGCGGAACATCACATGTAGGTCGCAGACGCATCACGCTTAAAGTCATGCGCTACTGTGTGATCGCTGTCAGCCATTTTGCGAGGTTGGCCGACGTTGGCCCAATTGTTGGCCCAAATTGGGCTTTAAATTTTGCTTAATTTATTGTGATTGAGTTGGATTGAGTGTTGTCCTCCCTGGTTATATCTATGCATAATATATCACCATGGTTACCATTTGAGATACAAACAAAAGCCCGGCAAAGATTCGGAGATACATTTATTGAGAAATGTTTTGAAATATGTTTGCTGGCTGTCGCGGACGCTACAGATCGACTAAGAGTTATTTTGTTTAATCAATACAGCTTGTATTGCAGAATCTAAATAAAAACAAATAATTTTTATCAATGTCCAAAAATATAAATTTCGATTTAGATGATCCTTTGGGGGATTTGCTCAGTGATAATAGTAATGACAGTTTTTACAATGACGAGAAAGGTAAAGTTCCCAACAAAACAGGAATATCTCGAAACACTAGTTTGGAAAAAAAGAAAAGCAATTTATTCGGTTTAGACAATGAAAAAACTAATGCTAAAGACGCTTCAATTAAAGTAGGAAAAAATTTATCTGGAGGGGATTGGCTTGGCCTGACTGATGTCTCTGGTGAAAATAAAATAAATATCATTGATAGACCGATGACTTCCACTGGCATTAAAGATGTTTCGGATAAAAAGGAGGTAAGGTTGTCAGGAGACATACAAAATACTACTAAACCAGCTAAATCAAGCTTCCCAGACAGCTTGGATTTCTTGGATGATCTTGGGTTATCAGATACTGAATCAAACGTGGCCAACGTTAAGCCTTCAGCCAAAAATATAAGCAAGACTTCCACATTAGACGATATATTAGGAAAACCAACTTCTTCAACCAAACCACTAGAAACTCCTTTCAATTCTAAAGGAGAAAATCCAAACGCTTCCACCAGTTACTCTCCGAGTGTCCTTTCCGCGCCGATTAATAAAAATGTCAGACTTTCAAGCTCCAACTCAAAATTCGATACGGGCACGAGTATAACGGAATCCAAGCCTAAACCTTTAAAAACAGAATCTGCAGTAGAATTATCCAGGCCCATAAAAAAAGATTCCTCAAATACTTCTCGAAGACAACGAAGCAACGCAGACTGGTTGGGGGTGTTTCCTGATGATGATAATGATGTTAATGATCCTTTGCAGTTGAAAGATACACCTAAACGTGATGTTTTACCTGATTGGTTGAATCCATCACCGACTAAAATTGCAGTTGATGAAGTTTCAAAACCATCAGATATTACCCAACAGAAAAAAGAAATTCAGTTACCCGAGAACAATTTAGAGGGTAATAATATGATATTGAATCCTGGGAATTTTAATCGAGTAATTACGGAACTCACTAATTTGTCCGCAAAACCATTGATCGTGCCGGAGCTTATGAGTGCCAGTTCAAACCTGAACTTGCTTAATAATTCTGATTTGGAACAGCAGAGTGCTGCCATCTGTCTGCAGCAGCAAGAGTCACAGCTGATGGTGGCGCTGCAACTAAAGGCGCAAGAAGAACGACTCTCTGCATTGAATGGTATTAATGATTTATTTTTTTAATATTAATTTTTATTATTTTCTATAACTCTCAATTTTTTCACCCCACAGAGGGCATGAGCAAATATTAGAATAGATTCATTTATCTATTTATGATCTCTCACGAAAGATATATAAATAGATTTTTTTATTATTATGAATAATGCTTCTGTAAACTTTTGTCCAAAATTCAAAGCCAACTGCTCCAGTTTGGAAGAAAATGTCACTTTTTGACCAAACCAAGTATTCAAAATCAATACTTTGCCTAGTTTTAATTTTTTTAGTTTTTTTTATATTTTTAAATATTTTTCTGATAACTATTATGACTTGTAATTTATATAAAATAACTTTGTAATAATAAATTATGACTTGGCCTATCACCCGATTTCGGCTTGACGTCGAGATACGGGACACCCTGTATATTTATAAACAATCCTGAAAGATGCCGACCAATGTTCCTTTCATTTGGTCCCACATTACATAAACTCTTCCAACTTATTTTTCTCATTGGGTTTTTTATACTAATGAAAACAAAAAAGACAACTTTTTAGATCAGGTGAAAACAGGTTTGTTTAGATTTTAAAAAGCAAGGATTATTTTTCTTTCCAGATAGACAGGAAGAGTCCCGTAGAGTCCAGCGGGAAGTGGTATCAGCTCACAGGCATCAGTTGGAGCAGATATTGCAAGGACAGGCCAACCATCGTACGCAGCTACAAAGTGTTATATTGCAGCACCAGCAGAGAATCAACTCGCACATACAAGTATGTTATTTGGGGTAATCTTGTAGCTAAAAGAAAACACTTAAAAGTGCAGTTACAATCATCGCTAGACATTATGAAAAGGGATGTATTTGAGTGAGAATATGGATGAAAAGTTATGTATTTAATTGATGATATCTGTTAAAAATGTTTTTGTGTAATATTATGGACATAAAGATGGATGCAAAGTGTATTATGGTGATGGATGAATAGTAATTCAACGTGAATTCTTTTTAAAATATAAGAAGGCAAATATTTTGAAGAAATTCAATTCCGAAGAAGATATACATAATTGTCTGTTATTTTAATACATATTGTGAAGATATTTTAAAAATAATAATATTATTTAATATATGTGTATATATGCAGTTTCATTTTATATTTATTTTAAATGAGATATTGCTACTTAATAGAAGATGAAAGTTAATTTTCTTCAATTCTTGTCAATAAATACAGAAAAGTCATTGTTAAATATTTTTTACATATTAAATGCTGCTCTTGCACTAGAGCGAACTTTTAGCTAGCCTGTAATAGAAGAACTTAACCTCTGCCTTAACCAAAAATCCTCTTTTCTTCAAGTCTTTACTTAGGCCGCCTTCATCTCTGGGTACTAAAGACCCTGAACGTAATCAAGAGAGTGATAGTAAGGCTGATGAAATTGATGTAGAAGTGAACACCTCGGAAAATAATATGCTCGATGGAAGAACTAAGAAAGTATCCGAGAGAATACAACTGGAACAGATGATCTTGAACCTTAAAGAGAACCACAGCAGAGAGTTGGAGATGATGGACAATTCTTACAGGTACATTTGTTATTATCTTATAAATACAGTAAAACCCTTCTGATAATTTTAAATTTGACATAATTTTAACATTTTTCAAAACACAAGGCTCAAAATTTTAATTTTAAAGTTGATTAACTCCGTTAATGCGAAACTCCAGTAATTCAAAATTCAAGATAATTTTTAGACTCTTAAATAAATACATCCATTTTTACATCACACAATTACAATTTTTACTGAGGCTTTTTGCCCGCACTGCCCTTATGGAGCCTCTGTGTGTCATGGTAACTGCCAACACACCCACCCCCGCTCATCTGTGAAAACCCTGCTTACATATCTCGATCTCACCGCTGCTGCTTACCATAGTTGTCAAATAGATCGACATTATCAGCCAATGCATGTTTATAATTTTCAAATAGTTAGATGTAAATGTATCCAGTGATATTTCTAATAATCAATACATGGGGTTGAGGACAGGAATAACCATACATCAAAGGGTTTAGAGAAATCAGATGACACTCTGATCACTTATCTGGACTTGTTATGAAAATGTTTTCAAATTCTAAATTTGGCATATAAGTAAATTAATAATATAATTCGCATCATGATACGAGTATTGTCGTATCGTATTGTCTTAGTCAGTGAGTTCATGTTAAGTATACTTTCTTCTGGTCTTACAGCGCAAACTGATTTCTTCCGCTTGGTCAAAGTGTAACTCAAAATTCTATGTGCATATTTTTGTCTTGCTTCTATTTTGCTCTTTTTTTTTTTGATTTTTTTTTGCTTTGCTTTTTTTTGCTTTGCTTTGCTACTAGAACCAAGCTCTTTTAGATTTTGATATCACAAAACATATACAGATATGTACATTTAAAAATCTTTTACGTATTTTCGTTTCTTTATTTATGAATTAATTTTATCCAGGCATCAAATTCAGCTGGTCAGTGAATCCTTGACGAGTGTGGAAGAAAGGCTTAAAGCCGAGAACGACAAACTGACCAATTATTATGTGCTGAGAATTGAGAGGCTCGAAGAAGAGAATGTGAAGTTATCTCTTCAAGCCGAAGTGAGGATAAAAGCTATTCAAGAAAAGCAAAGCGCGGAAAGAGAAGACGTGGAAAAGAAACATCAGAGAGACATTGAAATACTTCAAGAACAATATCAAACTGTGATAAAAAATATAAGGTACATATTTCAAGACTGTTTAGTTGATTTGTTTTAAATTTATTATATAAAAGTTATTTTCACGATACAGTAAAACCCGGATAATTGGAAATTCACTATAATTCAAAAATTTTGAATTTTTAAATTAAAAATAAATAATAAATTTAAAAAGTAAAAACCCACAAGTTCCAAAATGTTAATTTTGTAGTAGATTAACCCCGGTAAATAACTGGCAATTCGAAATAATTTTTAGCCCCTAGTGCCATAAATCAAAACATTTTAGTATACATAATTAATTTAACAACAAAATAATATTGAGTACTTTAGTAGTAGACATGTCGTGATCTTTTAGTAGCATAATAAATATTGAGTTTTCAAAATGATTTCTTGAAACATGCCAAAATACAGACGCTTTTCACAAAATTAGGGGCTTTTTTCACTAATTTTAAGATTTTTTGTGAATTTCTCAATCGCGATTTTTTTTTGGTACTTTGAATTTCGAATTAAAAGGGTTTCGCATAATTCTAAATATTTTTTTTTGGGTACCTTGAATTTTGAATTAACGAGGTTCCACTATATTATTATGGTTTTAAAATATGTTAAATGTAGATTTATTTTAAGTGACTAATGATGATGGCTGACAGTAAAAACATGGTATCCCATACAACGCCAGAAACTAGGAATTCAATCAATATATAATCTAAAAACATATTATACCCTATCAAGAATCAATTATAAAAGATTTTGATCTTTGTTACTAGATAGTAGTAGCAAATAATAATGGTATAATAGTGTACTTATGGTTTTTGTCAATTAGAAATTCTTAATTACCTCAACATCTCTAGATCTAGGTGAGTAACATCAGGCTCAATAACAACCTAATGATGGTCTGCTTGTTAAAGAGTAAAAAATTTAATTAAATCTTATTTTGAGGAATACCGCTAGTCTCTCATGACAAAGTTCTTACCTGCAATATTTTATTTGTTAGTTTAAAATTTTGATTATAGGGAGAGTACTGCGATTGAACACTCGACAGTAAAAGAAGCTACAGATTACTCTCAGAAACTAAATCTATTACTGAGAGATGTAGAAAAAAATAATGAGATATGCTCTAGTTTTGTGAACAGAATGGAATCTAGACTGAGCGAAGATTTTAATAAAAAAGAAACAGAAATAATCACAAAAGAGAAACAATTAAATTGTAAGTGTTTGTATATGTAGAATACAATGGATAACCGTGCGTAAAACTTGTTTACGTAATATGATAACACGGTGTCTCATAGCTAGCAGAAAAAACTTTGTGGGGGTCTTCTCGAAATTTTGAATAGAAAATATTCTAGCATTTTTTTTGTCCTAACTTTTTTACTACTTTAGATAAACATTAAAGTAATTTATACAAAATTTAAAAAATTCATTTGCTGCAAGTGATACAAGTGAGTACATTTGATACAAGTCAAATAAAATGATAAAAACCTGCAGAAATTTGAAAAATATTTTATTTGACTTCATGTTTTACAGCAAATGAATTTTTAACATTTCATATGAGTTACTGTAGTGATAGAAGCATTTTACAGAAAATAAGTTAGAAATATTGAAAAAATATGTAAACTTTGATGTTGCTTATCTCCGTAACTTTTGAATTAAAAAATGAAAAACTAAAATGTAGAGAATATCATAGAAATCAATAGAATCGAATGAATCAAAACTCTTCCGAAGTTTTTGCTACTAGCTACGAGGCACCCTGTATAAATTATTATAAAGTTTTTCAATTCTAATTTGAGTCAACAATTTGACAAAAGCTTTCCCTGAATGATAAATTTCTTCATTTTTAGTTATGTTGGAGAGTTTAGAGGTTCAAAGAAAGAATTTTGAAACTGAATCACAGGAAACAAGATCCACACTCAGAACTTTGGAAGATACTTTGAAGCAACAAATACAAGTATATATTATATGTATATTTTTTAGTACAGCAAGTTATGACAAACTGTTGGTCTATACAATGACCATATCTGTTTACAGTTAGATCCATTGAATGTATTTAATTGACTTTCATACATAACCCCGTATAATTTTTGACAAATAATAATTTAATTACACCTTTCCTCATGAGAGCTACGAAACTTTCGTTTTAGCATCGTACCCTACTCTACATAATAGTCAGAGAATAAATTGTGATATTGAAGATTCATAAAACAGAGCTGCTTCGTTCTTTCTGGTCAAAATTCTTGTTCGAGTCTACTGCAATAGTCACACGTAAGTTTCTGATAAATCCTCTTATATCATTTCCAGACAATCGAAGATGAGAAACTCTCACTGAGACGTAAAAGGATTGAGTTGGATACAGAAAAGGAATCGCACAATAATGAAAAGGAAAAATATAAGAGTTATTTTGAAAGCGAAAAAGAAATTTGGGCGGTAAATATTTTGTGAATAGTACAAAAATTGTACTCCATTATTATGTAACAAGTTTCTTATAATTTTTTTGTATGAGTATATTTGTGTATTTTTCGAGTGTCACAACAGGCAAAACTATTCCCAATGCCATATTGTATGAATTTGTTACACATTTCCAATTTCAAACCTTTTTCTTAGTAGGTTCTGCATATTTCATACTATTTCATGCTAACACCGATAGTGACATAATTTTGAACATAATTAAATTGTTAAATGCATTTGTTTTACAACAATTCTTTTTTTCCATCTACAAGTATGTCTCGAGTATAGTTAGTATTATTTAAGGACCTACATACTAGAGGGACGTCCATTAGTGATCCAAATCACATCCACGAATATGATTAAGAATCGCCTTGAGGGATGTATTAAATGTACCTGTCTGTTTTGGGAAATTATACTGGGACAATATATGTATAGGTGAAACAATCTGTATTATTTTCAGAGAAATTTAAAACATGCTGAAGAGAGACAAGCGGATATGGAAACGCATATTGCGGAGAAAATAGTTAAATTAGAACAGGAGAAGCGAGACATCGCAAATCAAAAGAAAAATGTTGATGATTTGCTAAATAAGAACGAGGTAGTATTTTCCATATTTAATACAATTTTCAACGCATCTTGGAATTGCTGTGCAAGGATTAATGGCCTTTGGTAATATGAAGCTCATCAATAATAGTTTCATAAGACATTCCACTAAAGCATATTTTTTAAATGATTGCCCCTTTATGACTTCTCTGCAATGCTGCAATCTTCCAGATAACTTTGCCCTTCCATTCCTCGTCTTTCCCCCACTGCTATCTCCATCACTTGGTGATGTACGCCATAAGCACTTTATAAACAATATTTCTATTTTGGAATCCTGTTCATTCTGCCCACGATCAATATCAGACTCAAGTTGCGTGTTTCAAAACCCTAACAGAGGAATACAGAGCATATATGCAGGACATTTGTTTATTTATTAAATTTTATTTACCTAGTTTAGCACAAAAAACAGGTATGAGCTGCCCATAAATTTTATGAATTGTGGTATAACATAATCATCTAAATATTATCATATAAAATAGTGTTATTTTAAATCACAAATATATTTTAGTCAACATGCAGTTAGTACACTCATCATCTTTGGGAAAATATTAAAATTAGCAGCCCTCGTAGCCCAGTGGGCATGACATTGGCTTCCCATACTGAGAGTTCCGGGTTCGATTCCCGGAGTGGTCACAATTAGGGAATGCAATCCCGAGTTGGGATTGCCCTTTCGGGATCCTCGAGATTAGAATTTCCAATCCTGCGGGATCCCTACGGATCGGGATCCTGAATACTTTTGTGTTTTTTTTTGTTTATAAAGCTGAATAGCAATTAACGACAACGCCTTGCATTTTTATATCAGCAATTTTAATAAAATTTTCATTATTAATCATTGCATTAGTAGACGTTTTTCCAAGATCAATCAGTCAATGTAGTAGAGTAAAAACTACTAACTAGTAGTAGTTTTTATTACTATGTTAGGTTGATAAAATACAGCAAATATTATTCAAAGCTATTTTGATTATTTGAATGTGACATGAACATAAGTTTTAAGTACTTACTAAAAGCTCTATAGACATATACAATTAAACATACAAATTATAAAAAATGCTGATTAATCCCGATAATCTCGTCCGATTTTACGGTTCGGGATTGATCTCGTAAAATGCCTCGAGATCTCGCGGCATCGGGATTGCATTCCCTAGTCACAATATATCTATGCGATCAACTCGAGCCTGGAATGTTTTTGTGAGATGTTTCGCTACGGACCCCACTAATTAATAATTAGCATATATTAGTGGTAAAAACATATTGGTATAAATATATGTGTATATTTATTATATATGTTGGTTTAAATATCCATTTTACAGGCATTAAAACGAACTTTAGAAAAAGAACTTGAGGAAATAAAGGAAAATAAAGAAAACCTCTCAAACAACCAGCAAAAGCTAAATCTTGCTGAAATGGCTTTGTCTGCAAGGTAATTAATTTAAAAATAATTCTATATTAAATAATCAGCTTTCATCATTTCTAATTACTCCCTTTATATTAACTCGTGGCGTCTGCTTGTCTTCTTGTCTGACGAAAAAACTTTGGATCCATTTTAAACCCCTTTCCTGTGATCCAATCGAGCTGAAACTTTGCAAGCAGACTTGTGGCGACAATCAAGAAGATCTATCAAATTTTCGTTAAAAAAAATTAATAAATTTTTGGATTTTTCAAATTTTCAATGGTTTTTTCATACAACTTATTAAGTTGTATGAAAATATTTCAACGCATCTCGTAGACGTGAAACCTGATTATATTATAATTTTGGATTTTTGGAAATTTTTTATTACTCCCTTTCGTAGCGTCGCCCGACCGAAGCCTAACGCGTAGGTTAAGCGAAAAAAAATGCTTCAACTAGTAAGTGAGAAAGGGAGTATAATAAAAACTTGGTTTTTATGGGTTACTTTTTTTAAATCTTTTTTTTTCATTTTCCCAGTTCGAAGACATTCTATGCATACTTTATAATCTTTCCATATAACCTAGCCTAACATTTGATTTATTACTTAATTTATTACATAGCCATTTTGACTGGTTTCGAATATTATTTTCTGTATTAGTTATTTATATTATGCAGTAGTTATTAGGGAGTTTTCTGGTACAATGAAAATGTTTAATGGTCGCAATTTTGTGGAGTTTTTTGGTGTTAAAGCAGCATAAAGGTTTTATCTAAGCTTGTGTTTTTAAAAAAACTAAGTATTATATCTTCTGACATAAATGAACGGGGAAAACCTATTTTCACAAGAAAAAAAAAAAGAATTAGTATTGAAAGCTTTAAATTAATTTTATTATAGAAGTCAAGAACTGGAAATGTTAACTCGCTCGGCGCTGGCCAAACATGCTGTGGCAGAACGCAAAGTATCAGAAGCCAATTATGCCCAACAGACATATGAGGACAAACTCAAGAGGGTGCAAGAACATGCCATTTCACTGAATGCCAGGGAACAGGAAATTGCTCGAGATAAGGTCTCGCTGTCTAGGGAACGGCTCATGTTCCACAATGTCCAAAAAGAATCCCAGGGGAATCAATGTGCACTATGCAAAGCTTCAATCATCCAACAAAACTATTTAAACCAGAACCTCAGGGATTCAGAGGGATTCAATGGCTTAACAAAAGTAAATGTGAATTTCAGTAATGAATTTCTAGAGTCATCTGTGTCACGGGATTACGTATTCAATGCTGAAAGCAATGAACGGAGGAACTTTGATTTGCTGGCTAAATTAAATGAGAGTGTCAGTAAAAATGTTCACTTTGATGTATCAGACATAAAGCAATATGTAACCGATGCTTCCGGAGTCACTAGTGAAGCGTATTTAGGACATAGGAATTATGTCAATTTTCATGATGTGGAAGAAATCAAAGATACTATAGAAAGGGATGAGAGTTATAACAATTTGTTTAATGAAAGATCTTCATCAGTTCTCCAGGTATTATTTTCAATTATACACCAATCTTGTTAATTTGTTGATATTTATAAATCTTTTGATTTGAGTTTTCCGGGGTATTCTACCGAGTTTCTATGACCTTTCTGGCCAACATTATATATTCGTTTTATCTAGTACAGTAGAAACTCGTTAATTTGAAACTCAAGGAACCCAAAAAAACATTTAGAATTATGCGGAACTCCATTGATTAGAAATTCAAGGTACAAAAAAAATCAGTAAGTGATTGCAAAAATTGTAAAATTCATGAAAAAGCCATTAATTTTGGGGAAAACGTTTGTATTTTTGGATATTTCAAGATATCATTTCAAAACGCAATATTTATTATGATAATACAAAGATTCTATTACTAAAGTACCTGATATTGACATATATATTTGTTTTTTTACTTGTGAAAAAATAAAATTAATTTTTTCAATTTAGTCGAATTTCAAAAAAAAGTTTAAAGTATGTTTATACATTATATGATCTAAAATTTATTGATTTACGGCGCAAGGAACTAAAAATTATTTCGAATTATGGGATTATCGGGGTTTTGGAATAATCGGGGTTAATCTATAATGAAATTGACATTTTGGGACTTAAGGGTTTAAAAAATTTCAAATTATGGTGAATTTTGAATTATCGGGTTTTGAATTAACAGGATTTTACTGCATCACTCAAACATCCGGTAGTCATATGTTACAGACAAAGTTAAATTTAGATAATGTATATATTACCAAAATGTCATTGTTAAATTTGGATCGTTAAAAAGTGAAAAAAAGAAGCCATCTAATGGTATATAAAAAGTATATTTTTTCTCATTAATTTAACCGTCGTAACAATGCAGCATATGTAAAAACGTCGTTGTACCGCACTGACTATATTTGAGGTTTTAAAGGTATCCACTTTAAATAACTAACCCAGGTTTCAAAGAAAATCTTTTGTAGTTATCGAGGTATGATATAAAATGTCTTTATGTAAATAAAACTTCAAACTGCTCTCTTGCAAACTTGAGAAAAATCACATGCTTCGTTGTTTTACGATTATGACGAAAAGTGAATGTATACACTACCATACTTGTTAATGTATACATTATAGAAATGACACTGAACTAACATATTTAAAACTTACTTTTTTTGTTACCTGAACCCTGGTCCCTTCAATGTGGCTATAATCAAATTTCAAAATATGAATTAAATTTTGACAGTGGGAAAATTAATTTGCTATCAATAGTGTTTATGTAATTTTTTATTTGTTTACAGGAAATAGTCGATCCAAGATTAGTTCTGTTAAAGATGGATATTGAAAGTACTACAAGGAATCTATCTCTGTAAAATACTGTAAATAAAATATTTCATGACTGAGCAAACCGGCCCGTCGTTCTGCGCCTTCGTTTGTTTTCGTCCGTCAAACGTCAACGGGCAACTCGTTACAATACACTAGAACACAGATGGAAATGAAAGATTATTTACAAAATATATATTTTATTACTTCTTTGCAAATACATAAGGAAATAATAAACGAACGACCAGGAAAAATGACATTTCAAAATGAGATGTATAATAATGTAATGCCAAGAGCTGCAATCAGCACATTGCTGAAATAATTTTTTGAAAATATATTTTTTTTAAAGAAATTTTTAATAACTCTTGTCTAAATAAATAATTTTTACCTAAATCTCATTAATATATTTATTTAATCACCTGCAAACTGTTGAATATACATGTATTTTGTTATAGTATCATTTTATTCATAAAATGTTAAAATTTCGAAAACATTTAAACAGTAGTCTTTCCATTAGTAAATTTGCATAAAATATCAATGTAAATATTTAAAAAAACGCACAAAATTTTAATTTTTGTTAAAATACCTCAAAGAAGATACCTCCTTACAAATCTGTACAAATTTCTGGGTAAATATGAACCTTAGAATGTCTCGAATTTAAAAATTGCTATTATTTTATTGCAGGCCGATTTTTAATTATTATCTATCACAGAAGATTTATATTTTCAGGAGAGATCCTTAATGCGTTCATTTCATCTATAAATAGTTATTTTGTGAATTCACAATACACTGATATAATTAATAAAATAAAATTAAATATTTTGACAAATTAATTAATGCGAAGTGAAAATATAAGTGATGAAACTGAAATGAATTTTATAATTGAAAGATGTATGTTCTTATATGAATTCATTATTATAAAAATTGATAATCTATTTACAATAACTTAATTGCTAAATACGCCAGCCTCAACAACCGGTATATACCATTACCGGTACATTCCATTCGGCTTGCAACAGTTAGGTGCGTATTCTGAGAATACATTACAGAATAAGCATTGTCGAGGCTCTACTGTAATTATATTGGACGGTATTAACATACTTTAATCACTAAATAGATAGAAATATACCATTGCACATCACAACTTCGTGAGATTCTATAAATTTTCAAGTATAGTCAACCAAAATTGAATACTGTATTCTCCACATTGATAATTCATAAAAGGCTGGAATTCCCAGAAAGAATTCTGAATCCTAGTATTGGGGAAGGAAACAATAGCAATCATCTATCTACTTCAACTATTATTTTATAAAATTATGACGATTGATATTCAAAACATGCAAACTTTCATTTACTTATGAAATGGTATACATATGTATGTACATATTATTATTTAAAATGTTCAGTTATGCGGATCCATCCAGCAAAGAGATACAGTATTTACTAAAATGAAAGTTCACACACAAATCTGCTCATTGAATGTAAAACAGTAGGAGTAATTGTCAACCACACCAGCTACCGATACAGCACATTTTCCTTTTAAAAAAATATTTTTTTATATTAATTTTAAATTATTGCTTACAAAATTTCTCTATATAAAAAGCAGACTTTAAAGTGATTGAGGAACTATGTATAATTAATTTAAATAAAATAACCAACTGATTCCGCAGGTTACAATCAGTATTAATAAAATCACGACTGTCCCGGATTGATCCGTTGAATAAGTAAAAACATTTATAGTTGCTTAAAATAGAAATTCATAACAATTGTAATTTTTTTTATAGCGTGCATCATAATAACAAATGATTTTAAAATATGTATATATTTTTAAAATTAAAATATAGGTGTACATCAATATCTGATAAAAACAGTAATTAATAAGTACAAGTTTAAATTTTTCCAGATAATTAATGATGACAAATTTTGAAGGAAATATTACTAAAAAAAAATCAATAACTGCGGAAAAAATCTGCAATATTTTATGGCCATGATCACGACACAAAAATGGCCCATTGTTTAATCTATACATTTAAATTAATATATTATACATGAAATCATTTAAATAAAATTGGCATATGATAAAATCATTATTAATTAAATGTCTGTAGCATGGGCCACCTTTAAATCACTTTTCTTAAAAATTATATAATATAATATTCTACACTAATTATTTACAACAGTTTATACATATATTTTTTTATAAAATTGGAAAATCATTTAAAATTACTACTCAATATTCTCTTGTAGATTAGGTTTAAAACATTTTGACAGAAACTTGATGGATAAACATTTGTTAAACACAGTTTTATTTTATTTTATGTAATTTATTAGACATAGTTTTATTGCTAGGAAGTGTTATGACTTGCTGTGTTTGACTTCCAGAAGCTGGGGGTAGTTTTCAACAATCTGCAGGAGTATTCCATCGATGTAGCTCCTTAGCTGTCCGTTTACATCTTGTTGTTCTATCAAAGCTTTCTGCATCTGTAAAGTGAAAAATTGATAAAAATAATCATATGGATTATTGAAAGCTTCCCATATTACTTTTAATTTTTATATTAAAACACATATAGCGAATGAAATTGAAACATAAAAGAAGTGGTATGACGAAGAGTTAGTGAAAGCGATGGAGGTACAGATGTAAAGTACATACCACAATATGTCTGGATTGAATATGAGGCGTGATAGCAAAGTAAAGAGGAAAATATGTCGAGACACTTATTGTTTTGACGAAAGTACCCTCCGTAAGAATATTGATTGACTCATTTGTTCCCCTAAAATAGATTCTGTTCAAATTTCCCCTATCGTTACTTACCTTAACCCTTTATAGGTCATAAGCCAAAACGGATAGTTTTGAGACCGGCAACATTAAGGTCTATATTTATTTGATTTTACAAGTTATAAACACCCTTATGCGTTCTAATCATTCTCAAATAACACACCGAGATTTTTAATCTAACAAACCGCTATGAAGTTCGCAATTATTGAATATATTACGAAAAATGCCCCCCGGTCAGTTATCTGACCAGCGTCCGTTTAGCGACACGATGGTTATCAATTTTTCAAGAATAGTTGTTTTTGAGCTCTTGTTTTTCAAAAATTGTGAGTTTCTACTGAAAACAAAGTAAGTACATTTATACAATACATAATAATAAACAATTTTTTTTATTTTTACGGTAAACTATATATGTGATAGTAAAATAACATTAAATTTTCGAGTATGCTGTCTAGAATCTAACCACAAATTCTATAATTTAGACCCTTTTTGATTATCATATTACAGACAGTAAAAATAATTTCTTAACCATAATACTTACAGTTCAATTTAATAATGTAGTATACTTTCACTATAAATTGTTATATTTTATGTATAATTTCCCGCTATCGAGTTATTTGATGATATGTGTCATACTTTGATAAAATGATTTCGGTAAAAATTGCTGATAATATTGATTACTTTTGTTTTCATGGAAACTGTAATATTTTTTGAAATGTATATCTCAAAATAAAATTAAATAGTAATAGAATGTTATATGTATAAGTAAAAGTCTGTATTGCACCACAAAATTAAATTTTTTAATTTTATAATTATGTTTTAGAATGGACAATGAGAGAGGTAGAGATTATAGCGTAAAAGACTTTGAAGAAATGGGTGAAGACGTTATTTGAAGGCATTATGGAGGACCAAGCTGAGGATTTAGATGTATAGGAGGAGATCTGATGCTGAAGATGAGATTCTTCATGGTATTGTAAGTCTTCGGGATTCAGCTCGTAGGAGCGCTGCTGAGAATAATCTCGATTCTGATCCTGTCGATGCAGTAGCGGACCCTACTTACATTGATGGTATTATGGAAGCTGATTGTTCTTCAGATTTCTTCAGATCAGACCTAGACATTTATCTATCACCATAGGTTACTTCATCTCCTACTACAACAACTATAAGTGGCGTAAGCAACGGCATCACGCGCCTCCCGATTATTTATGGGAGGAGTTGATCACTTTGATCAACTAACATCGTCTTATAACACAACGTCGAAATTAAGGTTGTGGTGGATTAAATTTTGGTATTACATTATTGAATCTGCCATCTTTAATTCATATATTTAATATAGGGAAACATTGAAGCAATTGGATAAAAAAAAACCTATTACATATCTTCACTTCCGAAAAAAGTTAGCTGATCAGCTGATTGGATCTTTTACATCACAAAAAAGGTTTGGTCAACCTCAAACTACATTGCCTGATGATATCAATTCAAATCATCCCGAAAAATATACACTTTGTAGATGTGGTTCTTGCAGCACTACACTGAAAGTGGTATGAAGCTCAGTAGCATGCAACAATTGCAAAATAGCGCTTTGCATACCGTGTTTTAGGCCGTACCATTTGCCTGGCCAGCGGAATAAAATATTATTATAATTATTAATAAACTATTCTTCTAACAGAAATAAATAAAAGTATTTTTATTACTAAAAAACCTCTTTTTATTACTAAAACAAAATTCGGAGATCACTTATTTTTTTTTACCTAAATGGACACTGGTCAGAAAACTGACCGCTGGAAAATCGAAAATTACAAAAAAGCTATACGTTTTCCAAAAAATGTAATAAATATTCTGTTCGTCAAAATGAATAAAGAATACATAAAAAAAAATTCTAGGCTCGTATCTTTAAAAAAAGAAGTTGTCCTATAAAGGGTTAAATTGTTTATTTACACTGATGTTGGAGATTTCAATTATATGTCAAATTTCAGCATATACATATGTACAATATAGCTTTAGTTTTATGGAATAAGTGTTTTTCTCAGTTTTGATTCTATGCGAATGTACAAAAAATTGATTTCTTCCATCACTATAGAAGTATCTTGATGACACTCTCTACAATCTTCACTACAAGTGTCTGATGACACTCTTCTTCACACTTTTTAAATTGTGGTAAAATTATCAACTAAATTTTCAGGGATTAAGGATCAGTAGTAATCTGTGACATCTGCCCCTTTCAGTATTAAACAAGTTTTTGGTCACAAGTACACTAACTATTTTAATAGCAGTGCGTAAAAAAAAAATCCTGTTTTCTGATGTAAGTAAATATTCTCGATATAGTTGAGTGTCCTAATTTCACATTGGACACTACCCTCAGAAGGATCAGTTATACCGACCACGATCTTGGATTAAGCCGAGTTATTATATTTGAATCATGTTTTAAATGTAAAAAATATTTTGTACAGAACTGAAACTTCTAGCCTAGCGTATAAATCAAATAATTTCACTCAAGCCTCATGTTGTGTTATTCAAATGTGTTACTGAGATAATGATAATGAAAATATTAATACGGTAGTGATTAATATTCACAACATCCATAGACTGAAGAAAATGAGTCAGATATTGTATAAGCGAGCCATCCCCAAAATTATTTCGATAGGTACAATTTCACGATCATTTTACAGATTCGTGAAATGTGTAGTAAGCTTTTATTTACTTAATGTCTATCACTTCGATTGTGCTAGTTCAAAAAACTGTGTATCTCTGAGACCCAAAATAGGTAATATACAGGGTGCAACAGAGCTAGTCCACAATACTTTACTGTTGGTTTCCCTGCCTTGATTTTATGAGTCGAAAATATTCAAGCAACCATGACAACTATCAATAGTTATAGAGTTATGCATATCAAAGATAGCATTTTTAAAAAATATTTCTGTCTTATTTTTTACAAAACGTTGAAGTATCACTATGCTAACTTATATCGATTACGAAAAATTAATTTGTTTAACTAAAAGTTAAATAAAATAATAAAAACCTTTAAAAAAATCCAATTGGAATTGGTTTCTTTTTTATCATTTTATTTGACTTGTATTAAAGGGAATGAATTTTTCATATAAGACATAAGTTAAGGCAATGAAAGTCCAAAGCTTTGCAAAAAATAAGTCAGAAATATTTAAAAAAAATGCAATCTTTGATGTCGCATATCTCGTTAGCTATTGATATTAGGTCATGGTTGCTTGAACATTTTTGACTCACAATCAAGGCAGGAATACACCTGTAAAGTGTTGTGGACTAGCTCTGTTATTTTTTACACATATATATATATATATTGTTTTTTTAAAATTATTACTATATTTCAGGCGCCTGCAGTGGGAAAGCGTGACTTTTATTTAACCATATATTTGGAAAAAAATATCGAAATTAAATATATGTCTGGCAGAATATTATGAAATATTAAAATCTGAATAAAATGTTAATTATTATGATTGTAATATTACGAGATATATATTTTATTTCGGTTTCCTTTCAAAAAATTTGCTTAGGAAGAAGTCATGCTCCCACTATATGCCCCTGCTGTTTTTTATTTATTATTTTTTTTAACTCTCAGCAGTATCGCAATGATAAAGACATTGTATCGCAGAATCGGTGCTATTTTTTAAATAAAGCGATATAAAAGATTTTATAAATGCCTGAAAACAAAACCTTAACATAGATTAGTAAAATAATATTGATGGCTGGCTTCATAGCGCCGTGTTAATCCATGCATTCAATAATACCCCATGCACAATCACGTTACTCGATGAATCCGTACCTTATCAATTTGTGTGTCGTAATGATCTTGTGCAAACCCATCAAACTGCAAAACATAAACAGAAAGCAAGCTGATGATTCCATCTCTTGACGTACGTAAATCCCTCTAGTAAACTTAAGCAAATGTTAAATCCACATGGAGTATTGAATCTTGGACTAATTTTCATTCATTTATAGGATATAAAAAATAATGTTACCAGGTTAGCATTACGTATCACAAATAATAGTATGTAAAATAATAATGTTAATAATTATAAAATAAACCACAGCAATGTTATGATGGGCTGTGTTTATGCGTAGCATAATAATACATTGTAGTGTAATAAATAGTTATAAAATATATATAAAATATTTTTTCAATGCGTTAATGATGCAGTATGCAATTAACACATGACTACATATTATAGATAATAATGTAACAAAAAAAAATTGATAGAAACTAAAGTGGAGATAAATCCGAGATACAACCACAAGAGTGACTTGAAATTAAATAATCATGTTGTTGAAAAATAGGCTATGCAGTAAAACCCCGATAATTCGAAATTCAAAATTATTCGAAGTTTTTCAAATCCACAAGTCCCAAAATATTAATTTCATAGTAGATTAACTCAGATAACTCGAAAACACTGGTAATTCATAATTCGAAATAATTTTTAGCCTCTTACACCCTAAATCAATACATTTGTTAGCTCACATAATTTGATTTTTTTTTAAATTTGACTAAATTAAAAAAAATATCTCAAATTTTTTTCACAAGTGAGAAAATCAAATATATCAATATCGGGTACTTAATTTCGCAACCAGATAGTTTTTTTTGTACCCTGAATTTTGAATTAACGGGGTTCTACTGTAATGAAATACATATCATTATAAACAATTTTTGAGACAGAAGAGAAATATGATTTAAAATCACTTAGCCCATGGGTTTACTTAATACAAAATACGTTGTCTGTATATAAGATAAGACGTATTGCTTATTATTAAAATTAAATTACTTTTAAAAAATATACTTTTATAGGATTTTATAAATTTGATTCATTGCTTACATACTAAATGAATACAGTAGAATCTTGATTATTAAAAATTAAATTAATTAACTGGGTTATGAATTAACCAATGCCCTAAATAGTTATGAATTTTTAAATTACATTTCGTAATATTAAGAAGAAGAAAATTAAAGTGATAAAATTGATAAAAAATAGCAAAAAAACTATTTTGGAATACCCAGTTGATGTGTTTGCAAATTATTATTTTGGCGCGCTTAGATTCAGTGTTTACTCTTGAAGCAAGCAGGCAGAAGCATTAGTCAATTTTTCCCCTATCACCCTGGATAATCGAGAGTCTATTGTATGCATTTGTAATGGTGTGTTATGGTATTTAATATATATTTTAATTAATTAATTAACTTCTGTTTTGGATAATTTATTTGTAATCCATAGTCTTGAGTACTAAATAATGTAAGCGAGGGTTAAAGCTCATCAGAAATGACAGTGCCTGTTTATTACCAGAAAATAATCAAACTCTAAAAGAATGATTAATTTCTTTAAACACATCTTCCAATGATACATAATAATTATTATAATATGTTTATCAAAAAGAGGATGCAAATTTGTCCCAAACATTATACCTGATCATTGGTCATCTCTGTAAGTTCCGCAGCCAAGCTGCTATGTGGCGGCGGTCCCAGAAGAGAGCGTCCCGTCTCCAGGCCTTTGGTCAACATTTGTGCCTGCAGTTCATCATGGGCTTCCGAAAGTTCTAAAGCCAAAAACAATGTAATAAATGATAACTGAAACCATAAAAAAAGTGGGCTTCAGAGAAGTAGAAAAGTGATTTATGCGTCTTACGAAAAGTAATTGCTATACAATGTCGCGTCATTATCAAAAGAAATCATTTAAGGGGGTATTCTAGTCTAGAAATTTTAAAAACTCAAATTTTTTTTTTTGTATATTTCGTAAGTTTAGACATTCAAAATTATGTCTTCAAAAGAATTTTTCAAAATTCCAATTATTTACCGAGATACAGAAATTTTGATGACGCGACAAGTAAGTGGTCCGACCGGAACAAATCAAACAATAGAGGGTAGAAGTTGCCCGACTACCTGCGTATGGATTACCCCATAAAACCTTTTTTATACTCTGTACCTAAATAATGTATATTTAACTATAGCCTGCCCAACATAACTTGGCATGCGGCAGGATTGGAACTAAAACCCGCCCCGCCCGCACCCGGCGGCAATCCCTCGCCCTGTACTTCAGTACAATTTTGTATTTGCTCGGGAGCTGTGATATCTTGATTACCAATATACACTGAATTATTATGTCCAAAACAACCAAAACAGTCCGGGGTGGTGCAAGAACAATTGCCAATGAAGGATTAAAGTTTTGCGAAGTTGAAAAAGCAAATAATGGACCGATATTACCATCTGATAGTTTGACATGAGTTTGACAGAGCGCGCTGTTACCCGACCAAATTTATATTGACACTGGTCACCGAACATTTAGTACATTATGTATTGTGTAATAAATTAATAACTTGGCAACTTCTGTTTCGCGACAGTGGCGACCTCCCTCGCACGCCTAGTTATCGTGGTGGCACTCTAATATGAACATTTTGAAGTGGAGGAAGTTCGATTGCATGGAGCAGGAATCGCCGATTAAAAATATGTAAGTATACCGTACTGGAACTTTACCCGAAACTTTAAATGCGTTTTTCTAGAAGCTACATTTTTCAAGCTGGCGTGCATGATATCTCAAGTTCTACTAAACCGATTTATTTAAATTTTTGTGTGAATCTTCTTTATACATCCCTCTATAGCCTCTAGCTGATTAAAATCGAAATTTTTATTTTTACTATTTAAAAAGAAATTATACTGTTAAAAAAACGTGAAAAAAGATTTTTCTTTTCAAACGGCCGCCATTTTTTCATTTCTCCCAGGTAGGGGCGATAGCGACATCTTTACTAATTGAGAATTCGTTAGATTTTTTGTTTCAGATGACCACAAGGGTCGGAATGATGCATGCCAGGACCCCCCACCTTTTTTGGACCTCCCACTTTACCAGCCGATAACTTTTCGAGTTTTTAATTTTTTACTATTTTTTTATTTTTAATGTATTCTTAAAATATAAATAAACGAATTTAAAAAAAAAATTATGTCAAAAATATTCTTTGTTTTTTTTCACAAAGCTCTAAAAAACGCCCGAAATTCGTGCCTCTAGACTAGAATACCCCCTTAAGCTTTTAAAGATTATCATTCAAGTAGATAGAACTAAAAGTGTAGTTTTGATTCCTAAATTCAAGTTAAATTATGCAAAACATTGTTATGAAGGCTGCCTCGTAAATTTTTACTATATTTACACAGACAAAATATAACTTTGTGAAACTTTTTATTTCCTCTTACTCTCTGTAGACTTCCGTGTGCTAAGTGTTGATGCATAAAATTTTTTTATTGAGCAACAATTGTATACACTACAGTGGCAAATAGGATTTTATTATCATTCAAAGATTTGGCAGATACTTCGTGGTGCAACATTATAATTTAAAATATGTTTTACTTTACTTTGTAATATAGATAATAATTTTTATATAGATAATAACTATACCTGATGATGAGAGGGACGTCTCCTCTCGAAACTATAGTTGTAATTTAATAGCTCATATTGTGTGTGTGTATTACAAAGTAAAGTAAAACATATTTTAAATTAGGATTTTATTAATTTATTTGACTGGTATCACCAATCAAATATATAACGACATGAAGATGCTGTATGAATTGATTTAATAATACATAATTTGAATACCTTTATTCTCTTGCCTAAGACGACTAAGATCCTGGTGCAATTCTTCTAGCCTCAACAGGTCTGGGGACCCTCCCCACTCATTTCCCCGGAGCGCTTCTTCTCGCTCCTCCGAGTATCTCGCAGCCAGCTCTCCTCGAGTCCTCTCCAACTCTCGCTGCAGCTCTACTACCAGCGCTGCGGCATTGTCGTGGGATTCTTTTTCCCTGAAAATAAATAACGCGTGATCCTATATTTAGGCACAGCTATGATTATTCATTGATGAAGCAAGGAAATGATGAAATCATGCTACATTTTTAATGGCAATATGATAATCAGGGTATTTTTTATTACAAATAATACTATTTCTGACAATGCTGGTGACTTTCACAAAGTGTCTTACTTTCTATGTGCCTCCCGAGCTTGCTGCAGTTGCTGCGTGAGGGCAGACACCACGTCTTGGATGTCCCTAAGCCTCTGGGCCTCAGCATCTGCTCCCATCCTTAAACCCTCAGATACTCCACGAAGCCTGCCGGCCTGAAAGATAAAGTATACATATGACATAAAATAAACAGGTCTTTTTTAAAAACATTGTGGAAGTCCGGAAATCCATGTATGTGTAATCAAATATTGATGTAGATATTTTGATTTATATGAAAATAATATTGCACCAGACACAGAAACACAAGATACAATTTCCGCTTCCCGTCTTGGGTTTTAATGACAAGTGTTCATAAATCCCAAATGCTCCACATTCTCTTCACACAACATGTCACATTAATCACACCACAGAGATCAACGTAGATACTTTACAAACATTGCAATTACAAAAGTCGTAAATGTAAATTAATTAAGTAGTTGTACAGGCGTAAATAAGTACATAAATACATTATGTCTATTTTTGAGTATTGGACTAACAATCACTAAATAAGGCGGACTGTCGTAAATCTATGTCTCGTCTATTATTGAGAGTTGGGGTCACCATCACCAAAATAAAAGTAATGTTATTTTTAGAATAGGTCGGAATGACTAAAAGAATTTTAGAGAATTATTAAAATATATTCTCACTTAGTATTAGATATTCTACATACACTAGCAAACATACAGGATCTTCTCTATCACATAACATAGGACCTTTGGCTTTTTATTATTGCGGTAGAAGGCTTTGATTGGCTATTATTAAAAAATATGCTTTATTTTCCTAAATTAATTAACTTCTTCAACTCCTTATCTTAAAACTTTTAATAATGGTATTTTCCTGTTTAAAAAATACTTAATGTCATATTATAATCAATAATTTTGTGTAAGTACATATTACTACTACTAGTACAATACATATTGCACCCGGCTCGATATAAACATTTAAAAGGTTTCTCATACCTCCTGCTTCAGGTGGCCAGCCTCTGACTCCACGTGGCTCAGCCTCATGTTAAGTGTCTCCACTTGGGAGTCTCGGTCTCTCTCCACCCTGGAGATGGCCTCCCGGCATCTTCGTTGTTCCTCGGCGATGCGCTCATCGCACCGCACTTCAATCTGAAATTTGAAACAGATCAGTGATTAAAAATGCAATGCATTATCCAATAAAGACATGGAGAAAGATATTATTTTCAATCGAGAAGAAAAATATAGCATATCAAATTTCATCATTCGCTTAACTCCATTACTTACATTACATTACTCCACTGCCATTACCACCAATAATTTAGTACCCAAGATAGCAGAGCAGGTGATGTTATCGAGGATTTTGTAAATTTTAAAAAAGAATTTATAAAATTTAAAGAACGCTGTTGGACATAATTAAGAATATAAATCCAGCTGCTTTGGATGCTGTGACGTAGCTAAAAAGGATTTTAAAATTGGTTTCTTATTGAATTGAATAAAGCAATTTTGATTGAACTGGTAATTTTCCATCCCATGAATAAACTTGTATTTGATAGAAACAATTTACTTAGACGAGTATATACAGGTAAACGTCGTTTTGCGCCGGTTCGATTTACACCCATTCACAATTATGCCAGTTGGTGCCGGCGGTGGTGGATTTGAAGACGTAACAACCAAAGATGTGACTGAACTGTTAGATGTGCATGACCAACCTCTCTCAAATCAAGAATTAAAAGAATTGATGGAGGTATTAAATCGCCCTCAATCAGAAAAACCCGAAGAAGAAGAGGAGGACGAGAAAGAAAATGATGTGATAACCCTAATTAAAACGGCCGATCCAACTCGTATCCTTTCTTCTATAGAAAAGGTTACCAGATGAGCTCTGTGAGATAGATAAGGATTTCAATCGAAGATAGGATTTCAATCAAAAGAAGCGTCAAGAAGAGAATTTAATTTAGTACCGACAAACTTTTATTTTAAAAGATTCATTATTTATATCAAGAGATTATTATTTATTTTGTAAGCGAATTTAAACTCTATTTATTAAATACATTTATAATTTATTTTGAATATATATAGGATATGTATTAAATAAACATGTTAGATTGTTCACAGAATTTTGACACGGAGCCTACCCCTATATCGTCCATTGTATTTGTGTTCATTTTATGCAAAAAAAATTTATGCCGGTGTCTCTCGGAATGGAACCCTGGCGTAAAACGACGTTTATCTGTATTTTGCTTTGATAAGAAAATAAGATAAAATACATTCCTAGAATATAATCATCATCGAATACACTTTATTCTGATTTTCTTCATTTCTGTGATAGTGTCCATACTCACCAGTGCCCAAATAGAGATGATTTATAGACACTATGACCCTAATAAAGGCAGATTGTCTCTACCGTAATGCATTTCCGAGGGTATTCTAAGTAAATTATAAGAATGTGAATCATCCTTGGCTATTCTTTTGACGTTTTCATTAATGCCATTAATGCTATCTTTCATTTTATAAATATTTGGGAAAGTTTGGAGTTTATGGAATGAATGAGTGATAAGTTATTGATGTAATTCCTCAACCGATGCTCCGGGAGCAAGTAAAGGTATGCAATCATGGTAACAAAATAAGCAAAGAAACTCTGTTATGTTATACAGCACAGGTTTACCAGATATTATGACAAACAAATTGTTTACGGGCACGGTGTTTGATTATGTTAACGTGAGTTAACTGCGATCGTTGGGTTAGTCGGTACGCACATGGTGCAGGGTTGGACAGGTACCGCCACATACATGTTGACTAATTCTTATCTAATACTATGCTTTATATTTTAAGATACTTTCTTCAACAAGTATCAACATTTCTATTAGAGTACTTGCATTTTCCAGGGGCAAACTTCATTGAGATACTTTTCATTTATAGTCAGCCTGAAGTTGGAATTGTAAAGTCATAAACTCACATCTCTAAGCTGTTCCTCGAGGGTATGCACCCTGGCTTGCAGCACAGCATTGTCCGCCTTGGCCCGGGCGTAGCGGTCATCGGTCGAGCTTTGGGTATCGGCTAACACAGTCACCTGTTGCTGTAGTAGTTGCACCTGTAACAACAATATACGTCAGATACATTAATTATGTAAGAAATTCATTTCAGTAAATTTATTAAGAAAATCTTGATTAAAAATATATAAATATAACTTTAAAATGAAATAAAACATCTAAAAATTGTGGTTATTGCTTTAAATATAGGGTGTTTTTTAGAGGTTTGTTTTTCTAATTGGCAACCTTTTTTCCTGCAACGGCCAATTTGACAGCTAATTTGTGCTCAGTTTGGTTTGCCTTTTCACCATGAATAGACTTACGCCAGAAGAAAGTTGCGAATTATAAAAAATTATTTCGAAAACCGTGGTATCATTATCATATTTAAACACTAGTGGCATAAAATTATCTTTCCAATAAAGCCAATATGGCTGTTACCACGGTTTTTATGTGTTTTATTTTTTTTACGTATTTCATTTTAAAGTTTTATATCTCTAAAAATACCATATAGGGAGTGGTTAACATATTGTGTAAACACCATTTAGTATTGAAAAGTGGCCTGATATACACCCTGCCTTGATATTTAGCATAACTAAATAGCTAAGCTTATTACCTTTTCCCCATTCAAACATTCATAAAATACCACATCTTACTCAGTGTCTTAAAGATTAGTGAAACAGATCTTGAGTCTTGAAAATATGGCACCACTAGATGGGAATAAAGTTTTTTTTTACAATAATCAACTTTCTGAGAAAATTTTCATAAAGTTGATTCTAAAAAAAAAAGATTAAATAATTATACATATTTTAACGAAAATCAAAGTTTTATTTAAAATAGATCAAGTATTGATGGGCGAGAACCAATAATCCATTTAGGATTACACTTTATACATATATAAATAATTGCTTTTAGACCAATTTGAGGACTGAACAAAAAAAATTTTTCAAAAAGATTCCTACACAGAAATTGAGTGCAAATCGGTTTTCTGGGCTATGCTGCCCTGTCTCCGACCTCTCTTACCGACATCCATCATCACGGCTGATACGAAACGTCGGGAAAATTCTGAAAACCTAACCTAAACCGAACATTTTAGGTGCCGGTGTCTAGTAATTAATTATCTAGTAATATTTCGAGTGAGAGACACACATTAAGTGTAGTATCGCAGTGAGGCATATCGGTATTTTCGTACCCTTACACAACATTTACAAATGTGTAAATTTAAAAATTATAGTTTTTTTTATTTAAAAATAAAGTGTAATACTTGTCTAAATTCTATGCAATGTTTTTCTGTAAACTGCGGGAATCCCCTCTGTGTACCGCATGGCAATAAATCTAAATTTAAAACAATGCGATTTTAATATTCTCAGTGAAGATTGCAGAAGAGATGTTTTACTTCGGATTTATCCATTGAATTTCTTTTCGGAAAAACTATGAGAAATTAATTTATTTTATACGAATATTTGAATTTAATCTGTCTCTATTACGCCATGATCCAAATCATCTACGTCGCAGAATTTCAAAACGGAGAAAACGAGAGATTCTGAAGTTCTCCCGGCTAGACAAGTTAATAGGTGTAACATTCCGCACAAAACAGCTAGCGAGTTGTATTTGAGAAACATTTGTCCAATATTATTAACACGCACCTCCGCGTAATTGAGTCACGACTTGTTTTATGGAGAGAAAATTCACATCGTATACTTGCACTTGCTACATACATCATGCACGTACACGAACAGGCATTTATCCAGGTTCCGTTTTACGAAAATCGCGCAAACCGCGATTCAAAATGTCGGCTCGAAATATAACGATAAAATCGAGCACTTATATCTACAGAAAGTGTAGCAAAAATTGAAAAAAAAGAACTTCGAGCAACCCCTAATATTTCATATTTTATCTTTATGCCTCAAATAGTAGTTTTCGCCACTACTGTCTGTCGTCACAGTAAGGGCCGGTTGTCTGATAAGGAGTAAGAGTAATATTTAAGAAACAAATAAATAAAATAAAAATTGAAGGCATACTTTTATCCGCTTTCTTTGCATACATTCGTAATCGATTTTTTAACATGACCCAAGCAGCATACAAATATTAAACACGTTGTTTTAAAGTTTAAAACAAATTTTTGAACGGCATTATTACAGCGTGATTATTTATGACCAAATCAGATCGAAAAGGATGTAATAATGTATATTCATCCACTTAACGTAAATGTTGAAAGTTTCAGAGCTCTAGCTAGCCGGGAAGTTGGTGAAAAATCAATTACAAGATTTTACCATAAACAACAGACAAAGAAAGTTAAGTAAAAGCATGTGAAAAGCATAGATTTTAGCTTTTTAAATCATAACACAAAGCGTCACCGTTAAAAATGGATTTAATTTCTCTCTCTGATTCTACACTAGTTGACTGAATTGTATTATGATTTTTTTAATAGAGATGCGAACACGGATTACGTGTCGCATCAATATTCTTACTATTTTCAAACTAAGCTAAACGCTTGTGCTATGAAAATAGGACTAACTTGCTGGTCTGCAGTGAGTTTCGAACCCGCTACCTTTGGATCACGAGCCGAGAGTCCTAACCACAAGACCAACAAGCTACTCTTAATGCTAAATGTTAATTGTAAATATTTTCATCGAAAATTCGGAGAGAATTCTAAGAGTTTCTGGGTAAACAAACCACGAAAAAAAACTCCCATCAATCATGCCCGCTTCAAATATTGTCACACAATACCATAGTTAAAAATACTATTAAATAATTACGTTGAAAACTAAAAAAATACGTTTTTTTAATTTTCCGATAAGTTGTAACGCATGCCCTACTCTGAGTCGGCCTTCGATCCATTTAGAACTACACAAGTACTTCGACATATTATAAACAAAAAAACCCGATCGGCGGAACAACACTACAATTTGAATTCAGTACCTACCAAATCTAGTTCGATTCTATCTATATTACGAGCTGTGTACTCCACCGATTGACCAAGGACGCGTTGGTTTGCAGAGAGGGGGCTTCGCGCTTAATCTTGTTTACAATGTTGTTTTAGCCACGAACGCTGCACCTGCGGGAGAAAGCAATGTCCAGCAAGATGTAGGAAGTGTGCTGACTGAAGCCGCAAATTCCCATGTAAGGGCGCTCACAACGTCGGCATTCCGGGGAACTTATAACTAATTAACGCGATCCACTTTTGATTTAGTTAAAAACCTTAATTGTAGAACAAAACGCGCGCGAATAATATCGTCGGGCCTCGTCGCATGAATGATACGTTTAATAGTAACACGCTTAGAACGCGATCACTTTCTCTCGATGTACAGAAAGACTTCGCTCTCTTCACACGAAAGGACAGTTTCACTCTGCGCGTTGTTTTTTTTCTCTCCGATCTAAGTTCCGTATTCATACACGTATGTACTATCAGAGAGCAAAAACAAACAGAAAAATTTAAAGAATTGTAATAGTTTCATTTGATAATATATATTGCGCGGTCAATTCTGTCCAATTCTGTTCCTAACAGTCTACGATACTCTGAGTACTCTACACGCGGCTAGATCGCCTAGTCTACTGCTACAAATGCGTCAGCTCTGTAGCTTTAACACTTTTATAAGTTACCTTATCATAATTAATATCGTCATTGAAATCAGGACACTCAACTGTGCCGTCAGAAGGATCGGTAATGGTTACCGTATTGTTCAATTTAGTGATGGTATTTTAACCGGTGATACACTAACCATTATTTGAGATTTGTATCTGATTGCATCGATGATTGGTAACTGATATTTTGCATTTCGACCGGCAACCATCAGTACAAGACAACAACAATATCTTGGTTATCGATCATCGATACAATCAGATACAAATCCCAAATAATCGTACCGAAAATAACCCGTTAAAATAACGGTTTAACATCACTAGTTCAATTATGCCTTAGTCACTGTCACTGAAGGAATATGTACATATATGTTTCAAACCCATACAATTAATAAGAATTCACGATGATAATCTAGACTAGTGAAATAAATTAACATAAAAATAAACAAATACTTATTAAATTAATTTTTTGAGACCGGTGATAATTTAAAATTCGATTGACAGTGCTGTATGTCAAGCTGTAATCGATATGAAAGCGAGCCAATTACCAAGGTGTTACACCAAATGGCAGTTTTTGTCTTGAGAGAGTACGCGGACAGCAGCACGTGGTTTACACAATTGGCATCTAGGATTGCTACCACCGAGTTCGTGAGAATGAACCATGTCTTGCACTTACACGATAAAACAATCAGACACGACACGCACACAGCTATTGCACCAAATATGATGCATTGTCCGGCATCCGCACTAACACTCATTGCTGATTAAAATAAACTACCCACGGCATGTCGACCGACAATAAATGCCGTGCTTGCTATCAAAGTAAATATAAATAATAATTATTTAAATAGATGCGTATATCGATTTTACTTACCAATCGTGTCAAACTTTACTGCATGTATTAAGATGCATTCACTTTTAATCACGACGCAAATAATAAGCTCTCGTCGGAGTTCTCAGAATTTTACTTGTCTAGTAAATAATTACACTTTAGTTCAGCGGTTCCCAAACGCGTGCAATGCAAAAGCAAGACGCGCCGCGTCAAGCTTACAGGGGTACCTTACACTTTATATATTTTTTTATAATAATATGTTTGTCTGTCTATCTGTCCGTCTGTCTTCCGGTCCGTAAATTCATACTTGATGGAATTAAAACTTAAGATAATTAGAGTGTGGCACGAAATCAGCGCGCGGTCATGACATTTTTATTATTATTTTACTATATTTAGTTTTAGCTTTAAGCGAATAGTCAATTAAAAAAAAGGTTTTCTATTCATGAATTTTCAGCTTCAAAATCCTGCAATTATTATGTACCGTGATTTTTCATAAGTGTACCAGCTAGTATTTATTAACTACTATAATAGTTGCAAATCCGTGAAAAATCACGGGATATAATAATTGCATAGCCTCAACCGCGCGCTGATTGACGTATCACACTCGGCTACCCGCGCCTCATTAGCGGCTAGTCAGTGTTGTTGTCGTAATTCCAGCAAGTAACGGACGCACATTCGGAATTAGGATAGCTGATGATTAATTATAGAAAAGAAAATGTTTGGTAACCGCTGCTCTAGTCCACGAGTTTGGTATCTGGTCCAATAGTACAGTCAACCTATGTCCCGCAGGCCAAAAAGGGACCAGCTAGCATTATAAGTAGACTGAATGCTGTGGAAATGAGATCATTCGGGAGTGCGTGGTAAATCCTTTTAAATTGAGTAAGGAATGAATAAATTAGGGATGTGAATCTGAACTTAACACAGTAGGTTAAAAAAGGTTAGGTAGGACGAAGGGATGCTAAGATTTTTTTTTAAATTACTGAAAGTGTCTAAACTGATTAGTTTTATCGGCGTTATCTTTAGAATCACGTATTGAACGCTATTGCATTTGTGGGCGAAAGGAACAACCGAATGAGTCAAGTACGCAGTACTTCTTTAAATAAAATATAAAATCGAGTTTTGAGTTAAGTATGTAGAGTTATTTTTTAGACACGTATCTAGCAAGGAAAAATTAGATGAGTCGGAAAATAAAATAATATGAGACAATTTTTTTAATTTTTTGAGTAATGACATGATCGATTTTTAAAAAATTTTGGCAAGAAACAATGACATTAGTCAACTTGGTTCAACGTTGTTGTGCAAAAAACAAAACAACTGGCGCAAAAACTTGAAAAAAGAAACAAAGAAAGAGGAAAGAAACGAAATTATCAAAATAATTGTTTTGGCTCTCCTGAAAACCTTTTTTTACTTACTCGGTTGTTCCTTTCGTCCACAGATATATCGTTGTGTGACTTTCCAGTATTGTTTTAAATGGAAAATGATGCATTTGCTTTAGATATATGTTTCTTCACATTGGGTGCAAGAATATCCCTTTTAAATTGTGTCAGTTTTGTTATAAGAAATAACCAAAACTATTTTAAAATTGTATATTATGTGCAAACCATTCTGCGCAGATTTATTGATCGCACATTAATTGTTATCAATTGAATTGTCCCAAATAAAATAAACGAAAGAATTACGTAGCTTAATATTTGACCTCCCCCCCTCCCCTCTCGTAGCCCAGTGTAGCATTCAACCTAACTCCCTCCCTTGATTAGGCTACAAGGTTTATGGAACGGTCCCTATCATGAGAATAGGTGAGATTACAATGAAATTTTAATGGACCTACGTCATTTATTGTTTCTAGTGTAAGTTTGTAGAATTCCATCATCACATGGACGGAAATAAAACACTTGTTGAAGTTATAATTCTTTGTGTGCGTTGAGAGTGAAATTTTAGAACCCAATGCAATGAATAACGCGCGCCAAGCAACTGAATATTTCACGCCATGAAGTCACGACTCACCATCCAAATCAAAAGTCAATGTGGCTATTTTCCGACTCATAGCAATAGCAATTCTCTATGTGACGACATCAAGTTCTTTGAAAATGGTGTTACAAAAATTGCATATGCTCCGGGCGCTGATATTGTTGTTTATTTTTTATTTACTGATGTAGTTTTCATAATATAATTGTGATAAAATTCATACTTTACTTTATATTTTATAAAAATAATTTACTTTTTTTTTATTTATTTAATTTTATACTAAAAAAAATAATTTTTATACTCATGTTTTGGTGCTATACAGATATTGTTTAATGTATGTGCTTTTTGAAATTTATATTATATTCTTTATGTAAAAGCCTATACCTAATGGGCGTAAACAAAATAAATATAAATAAATAAATAAATATAAATAAATAAATATAAATAAATAATTTAATCATGTGCTTACGTTTCATTTTTCTCTTTTTTTATAGTAATGTATTTAATGTGTATTTTAAATTTTTTATCCATTGATGGAGATTCTAATTTATGTTGTATACTTCGAGTTGAAGTGTTTTTTTTATGTACACCAAAAATGTATAACTTCTAACGCGCGTATATGAGTACACTCACTCATTTTTTAAATTTTCCTTTTCTATAAGATTGATAACGCCCTCACAAGGCTAAAATATTCTTGAGAAAATCAAAAACTAGTGTTTTATTTTCACACGTGTCACGAATTGACTCGTAGAATTTAAAAGGTCGGCTATATCAAAATCTGTCTATCGACGATCAATATATGTCTGGCGACGAGCAACTGCCTATGTTTTGTACTAGCAGGAACAATCGGATGTCGCCGCTGCACGGCCACGACGATTGTCTTTGGAATTAATAAAACATTACATTATTGTATATACACAATTGTATTCACTAAGTCGGTTCACGTCACGCAGTCGCGGGTCATGTCGCAGTCATGCCCGTGCTGAGGCAAGTATTCTGCACTTTCTGAAAAATGCTATTATCATCGAGTATAAAATGATGGTGAACTAAGCTCGGTCTTTAGGAAAGGGGGTTGGGTCACAATGGAAGAATGTCCTCTCTCGCGTATATTTAAGACACATTAATACGCAGTTTAAGTGTTTATTCTTGCGTAGTTAAATCCCCTAGAAAATAAGACACATTTTTTACTACATGCGTATTTTTTTAAATTTCGTTCCAAACCGAGCCTCTTGTAATAAAATGCAACTTATTTAATACGACATTATACCTTTTATGAGTATTTAGTTTGACCTTTTCAGAATTGTTTCATAATTTACAAGATCAATTGAGTCTACTGTATTCACACACTAATATTAACTGGCTATGGCCCTTAAAAAATATTGACTTTTATTTTTGTGTTTCTGCTTTACCTACATAAATTAGTCGCGACAACAAAAAAAAAACATGGCGAAATCGATCTAAAAAGTAAACAAATTATTTTTTACATGAACACACATTACAATATAAATGAACTCACCGTTTCTGTTAATCTAAATGACCAGTGATCTCGAATTGGTGAAATTCTACTTAGTTTGATCGGTTTTTAAAAAAAATAGAAATTTAACTTTCACACGAAAAATTATCGCGAAATAGTAGTGTGTTTTGTGTAAACAGCGCCATCTGGTAGCGTCAGTTTCGTTAGTATCGTTTCTGTCGCGAGTTAAGGCTATAAAAACAGCACCATGTTGCATAGCGTTGGTGACGACTATTGATATATAGAAAATTATGTATTTTGATAACATTGGTTCTTCCTACTTATGTAGGTAAGTACTAGGTGTGGGACTATGTATTTTTTCAAACACTATCCAATTTAAGTCCTCATTCTTATAAATTAATTTATTTTTAGCCACTAAGGCGTCTGGGATATTTCACGCCACGCATAAAGTCAGAAAGACAAAAATTATAACCAAAAACTTCTCTGACCACTTTTTACAGCCACTGAAGTGATTAGTTTGATAAAGTCAAACTACAAAGCAAATAAATGTACAGTACCCGCCATCTGAAATAATAATAATGATTTGCAGTCACGGACATGGATGACGATTGGGCGGGGCCACAAGGCACAAGGCAGGCGAGGTCATGGCAACAGAACAATCCGATTCTGATCAATCTCTGATTGATCCAATATGCCAAATGTTGGATCAATCTATTTACATACTAATTATTTTATTATCAGTTGATGTTCAATTATCCTCCGTTTTTTCACGATATTTTTTTTTCATTTGACGTTAAACTGACATTTTCATTATACAGGGTGTCTCGTAGCTAATAGCAAAAACTTTACAGGTAGATTCCTGCCTTGATAATGAGTCGAAAATGTTCAAGCAACCATGACCATCATATCAATAGTTATGGAGATATGTAATATCAAGGTTTACATTTTTTTCAATATCTCCGACTTATTTTTTGTAAAAAGTTGAACTGTCATTACAGTAACTTATATCGTATATGAAAAATTCATTCGCTTTAATTCAACTCGAATAAAATTATAAAAACCTTGTAAAAAAAAACTATTTTAAATTTTTCAAGGTTTTTATCATTTTATTCGACTTGTATTAAAGCGAATGAATGAGGTATAATACAAACATGAGCAAAAAACGCATAATTATTTAAATTTTGTTAGTTTGCCACATAAATGCATAATATTTATGTACTACTTACTATTTAACACATTATAATGATACTCCTCTCCTACTCACGAGTTGTATTACTCTTGTAGAAGAGAAATACCGTTGTAAAAAACTGTCGCTACTTTTACTGTAAAAAAATGTATTTGTAAAAAAAAATGTCCATTACTAACGTTATCAAGCTGCTACGCTACTCTAGATAGCGCTGTTCTCGCAGCCTTAACTGGCGGCTGAAATTTATAAAAAAAATACGTCATTTTCGACGGGCTATAGCTAGTTGGTACATCATTTTGTAATTATGCTTCTATAAACGAAAAATTATGTAAATTATGTATTGAATCAATAAGTGTAATAAAGGTGCGATGTTAGAAAGTTGTGTAAACAAATATTTGTTGCGGCGTGTCTCCCACGACCCCAGATAAATGGACCGCGATATTTATTCCTACGGCACACAATGGCACAGCCGAATGAAACGAGTATCGGACTTTTGCAGTCTTCAATTAACTTGGGCGGGGACTGTGAATTAAAAACAATTCTATTGTACCAAGTCTCGTAGCAGACAATCAAAAATATTCACAGCAATTGACGTCATGATTAATGTCGGCAAGTCAGGGAAATAATTTGCATTCGGAATAAAAATCCGACGCCCAAACTGCTACAGATAACAATTAAGGACGTAATGAAATCGGTCTAGAAACGAGAGATGGGAAATTTTTCTGTTTACCGGCCAGCATTTAGAATTAATATTCGCACACAGGCGAAGAATGGGACAGAACACGCGCTTTTCTTGGATTTCCAACTATCTCGGTTCCCGATTAAAGATGTACCTCATCACTCAGATATATCATATCAGACGTATAGAGCATTTGCATCCGCCCCGAAAAAAGTTCGGCCTCTTTGATCAAAAATAACTAACTAACTAACTAACCATCACGCCGTTCCCCCGCAGGGGTACGCAGAGAGGATTGAACGCCACACTCTTCTATCCTGGCACACCACTTTTGCTTCGGCCACATTCATACATCTTCTCATACAAGTTCTACGGTTGTTGCGGCTTTTAACGGGGCTATCCTCAAACATTTGTTGTATCTGGTCATGCCAGGTCTTTCGCGGACGCCCTCTATTCCTGTTGCCTTCAACACTCGCCTCATATATTTTCTTAACCATCCTTTCCTCGTTCATATATTCCACGTGACCAAACCATCTCAGCACTCCTTTCTTTATTCTATCTATCACACTACAGCCAGCATTGCATTCACGCCTAATTTGTTCATTCCTTACTCAATCGACCAAAGATTTTCTACACAAGCGTCTAGTGACCGCATTTCTACCGCATTCAGTCGACTATCATTCCTCTTTTGCCAATTCCAGGCTTCACTTCCATACATTAGGGCAATAAGCCCTCAATCAAAATACTTATTTTATGATTTAATGATTTGGTCATTCAAGTCGCTTCGTTGCGCAACATTTTAATTTAAATAGCTATCAATTAAACCCCATGATGAGGGACTGCTCCTCTCAAAACTATAGCAGTGATAAATAACTGATAAATAACATTGATTAATAACAAAGGCCCGAATTCAAAGTCAATACTTAGATGATTTAAAGGTTAAGGTACGCCTTATTATTTTGTACCGAAAATTACGCTTTAATGTGTATAAAATGTCGATGTAATATTATTATTAAGGATCCGCACTATCGTAAGGCGTACAAATATCAAATCTATTAGCTCAATTTATATTATACAGCGGTCCCTCAATATCCGTTCATTTTGGTATTTGTATTTTTTTACATTTGTCCTGTTTCTATTTCATTATGACAAGTAAATCTGTCATAATGAAAAAGACTTAATAAGTAGTGGTTAATATGTAATTAAATTGTATTTGCGATGATTTTAGAGTGTTTTTTTTATAGAAGAGATTGGCAAAATTCGAGACTAAAAACGGATTAAAGTAGTTTTAGTTGTTTTTTATGGAAAAAATTCGTTTTACATTCGTCCATTTCGATATTAATCCATCGCTTAGGAACGGATTAATGATGAATATTCAGGGTCCACTGTACTTTCTATTTAAAATATTTTTACCACACATCTTGTATCGAAATTATATTTCGAGTAATGCAAGGTTCAGTAGGGTTAATCGCACGAGATAACTAGGTAATGGGTTCACATTTTGTTTATCGCCATAACTCGAAGGATGTAAATAGTTTCGAATATCCGTTCAGTTTGCGTGGCTCTTGATTTAGCGAAGTGAATGGGTGGAAATTACGTTGAGACATATCCGTCGGCTATACTAGATCACTGTGGGCGTACGCGCCGTTTATAACTAATAGTATAACTATCGCTAACTATAATAATACGCTGACGCACGCCTGTGTTTTTATTACTAAACACTACCGTACTAGCGAGAATCCGCCGCGGTCAGCGGTCATGTTTTTTTAAACAATTTTCCCCGCTGCAAGGAAAATCCCTCGCTTCAAAAGTAAGAACTTTCAGTCAACCACCAGGTGTATTAAATTACCGTGGCAACATTGCATAACTGAAACGAAAATAATAAATGCGGTCATTTTTCTATTTTCAAACAGAGATTGATTGAGGGATGACATAATTTCTAACCGTGGAGCTTGAAGCGATGTCTCCCGCGCTCGACCTTGGATTACATACAGAGAAAATGGAGCATCATACATTTGTGGGAGACGATCGCTATCTTTTAGTAGTCACAAACTGTGCGCTATATATTAATCATAAAGACATTAGAGGCAACACTATTTCGTAGACACGATCGGGAAGATAAACATTTTTTTTATTTTAAACCAAAAAATCGGGAAGATAAGCATTTTTTTTTATTTTAAACCAAAAAATGTTAAGGCGATCGTCCGGCAGAGTAAGCAAATTTCACAATTTTTTCTCATACCTTCTCTTGCGTTTTTTATCTCATTTTTGTATGGAAATATATAATTTTAAAATTTATTCATCAGGTTACATACATAAATGCGGATATCTCGTTAAAACGACACCAGCTGAATTATATAATTAATTAATAATTTACCAAACCTACAATGTTTTAAAAATGAAGAAAATTGCTCCACATTGTGGGCCTTTTATGACTAAATGGCCTCGTGAGATCTCTTTTTTTTCAATAAATTACAACGTAAACAATTATACTAAAATTTTCAAAAATTATTGCAAAATCTGTAAGTTTGTTTACTTACAATTTATGTTTTAAAAAACGGTGTTTTTTAAAACACTTTTTTTTGTGTGGTTTTTTCAACTCTATACATGGTTGACAACTTTTTTACTTCAACAATCAAAAGAATAGATATTATAATTTTAAAATAAAAACAAAAAAAATAAATCAAAATCTTTGTTGATATTCCTGATTTTAGATATTTAATCAAGACGCAACGTATTCATGACACAATACGCAGTGTCTTGATTAAATAGCTAAAATGTGAAATCTAAAGTTTTTGATTTTTTTGTATTAATTTTGAAATAATAATGTCTATTCCTTTAATTTATTCAAGAAAAAAGTTATCAACTATCTAAAAAGGGTCATTTTGCCGGACGATCGCCTTAAGACTACTATTCAAAAACATTTATAATGATAATGTATTATTTCCTCGTGCTTGGCGGACACAATTCAATGGCAGGAAGAGGCCATCGCCATTTTCTTTTGCATACTCATGAAACAGAAATCTTCAGCCCGAATTAAGAAATTGAATTTATAAAATTGATCAAAAACATGTTATTCAAATTTTAAACATAATAAGATAGGTATAGTTTTGAGAAATTTGAATGCAAAGGTGCTTAAAGCTTTAAAATATTTATACATCGTTATAATATACCTAACAAAATATTTGTTTAAATTAAATAATAACTTAATCACGAATTTTAATATTCACGACCGTGGAGCAAATTGATTTTTCAAATAGATATTTTTTATATACTTATCTTCAAGTAGATATTTCAAACTAGCCTCATATAACGATTAGTTTTAAATAAAAAAAATATATAATCAATCCTCAAAGTAGCAATAATACTGTTATTTTAAATACGTTCAATATTAGTATTTTTAATGATATCAGTCAGCATTTGAAAGAGTCTCATTTATTATTTATTGGTTATATTAATTGTCGTAATCTCCGTAAAGAAAATTTGTCAAGAGCGTCTTTCATCTATCAAAAAACCCTATGAAATGTTATATTTTTGCTACGAAAAAGTGGTTAGCAAACTTGCAAACTCGATGGATGGGTAATGGGTACCTACCGGGACGATGGAAGATCGCGGTCGGGCCGGAAGCGAGGGAGAGGGGGTAGGGCGGTCGCGGTCGGTGCATCATTGGCGGGGCCCGGTCAAACCGAGAAATGAATCAGCTGACCGGAAATAACGCCTGGCAAGCAGAGCACAAGCTTTCCACTCTGCCGGTAGGGAGAGTGAAGGTGGAAACTAATTTGGAAGCCGAAAATTTCGCTTAAAATACTAAGGGGTTACACCACCTCGAGGCATTAAAATACACTAGCAGCAAGCAATCGGGCTGGGCTGAACAGCTATTGAAGGTCGCTAGGCGGCCAATGCTATTTGCTTGCTGCTTGACAGCGTCGTCGGCTAAAGTGGCCGCTTCGCGGCTGGTATTGACCACTGTGCGGCCACTAGTGTCTACAATCGTCTGTCGCTGATGGTAGATGCCAATGGCCGGCCTAAATTTTTTTTTTCGCATTACTATAAACAGAACATTCACATTTAAAAAGAGATATTCTAGCACTAAATTTAAAGAAAGACCTATCAAATACAATTTATTTGTAAAACAATATTGGAAAGTCGTAAGAAGTCGACATAATAATTTTGCATTTTTGATTTTTGGGGACAACTTTCCTATAATGACATGTTTGCTGTTTATGCCATGTCCTCAAATTATTCATGCTCTGGAAAATATAAAATAAAAATAAAGATAAACGTTGTTCGAAAAACGACATTCGGAATGAGATGTTCGAACCTAAAAGACATGAATATGATAGTTAACCAATATATCATAGACAATGTATGTAATGCACGCGTTTCCATAATATAAAGTCTGCGACTTGATTCAAACTGGAATATAACATTTTGCAAATTAAAAGTAGCTTTTTAAAGCGATAAACAGTATAATGAGAAAATTGTTATTGTTAAATGATGTAGGTAACAGTGGCGGTCGGTGACTTTTGATAGAAGGGATGCTGGATACTAAGTTTATACCTACCATCAAATATAGATTAGCTCATGCAACTAGTAACAAAAATAGTTTGTCAAATAAGCTTTATAATTCCTTTAAGCTACGCTTCAACAATTTTCTATTCAATTTCATGCGCCATTCGTACCTATTTTAAAAATTCCATTACACACCCGAGTTTTCATTTATTTAAACTTAAGCTCGAGCGTTGTGAAATTTTGTATTCTCTTTTAAAAACAGCAGGAGTGTTTTCTCAATATAAAGTCTGTTTTCGCCTAGTGTGCTTCGGTTGTACGTTTTAGTCCTTTTCATTGTGGAAAATTCACTGAGGAAAATTGCAAGTGAGGTTAAGATAAGATAATATTATGTTGTTGAGAGCACTCGTGTGTCCTTTCCTAGTTCTTGAAAGAGTATTCAAACCGTGTAATCCGTGCTTTTTCCACACGTTAGTATTATTTTCATTTCAAAATATAAGACATGGCCAGCAAAATAATTTGGATAATCTAGTACAACCACAAATCCAAGAAAACATTTATTTATTTATTTATTTAATGTTTATGGAAGACCAACAGCACAAAAAAAAGCATAGAAAACATTGATACAATATAGATGGCCAATTACAGGTCTCCACATTTAGAAATATGTCAGTAATGATAAATATTTATATAACGGTAGGATATTGTATAACGGTAGGATGTGATATTTTTTGCATGAACTGTCATAATCGCCAGAAACGCAATTGTTGAGAAAAAAAAGTTGAGAAAGCGAATAAAATTTTTTTGAATTTGTTCCAAGCGATTTACATAGATCATATACTGGGGGTTCCATACTTGCGTTGCATACTCGAGTTTGCTTCTGACAAAAGTGCAGTAAAGTACTTTCAATGTCTTTACACACTTAAAATCTTTAGACATTCTCATGATAAAACCTAAAGCCCTATAAGCCTTATTTATAATAGAATCGATATGTTCATCGTATAATAATTTTAATATCGTATAATAACATCTTAGAAATGATTTATTTCCTGGCGTTGTGTTCGAAATTGGAATCGGTTATCCTTCGGAGTATCTAGAATATGTTTTTTTTCGCAAATATCGAAATACAAAACTTTTACGCATTTACGATTCAATTATGCATTAACACAATTCAATTCTTTCGTTTACAGTGTTAGAACACGTTGTTATTCATATTTTATTTAAATGATTATTTAAACAGATAATTGAACGACACTTAATGTTTCAATAATTCGGTTTCAAGTATTCAAATTCACCATTTCCACCTATTATATACGTCACACAAACAAAATCCTCAAAACAATCATCTCGTTCCGTAATAATATGTCTCGGCCCTTCAGCCGTGGCTGCTCGGCTACGTTCGGCTGTCCTCGGGTGATTCCGTTGGATGCTGTTTTCAAGTCCGTATCCACTATCCGAAGATCTCGACAAGCAGAAATGAATGCGCATGCCCGAAAATCGGATTTTTGAACTCTGTGTGGATGCGGAATTCGTTACAGATTCCATCACTACTGGTGGCTGTGTTTACTTGATTCGTAGATGTTCAATGTTGAGAATGTATATGTATTTCGAGTCGCTCCGTACTGTACGCCCTTGTCGTAATGTGTATTACGACTTACGACTGTTTTCTAAAATACTGGACTAATTTATTTTCCGGAGTGCTGTATTCGGCTAGAAACAAAAAGTCCAAAGCTTTTTGACTCTAGAACACAAGGGATGCGGAGCATCCAAAGCATGTATGAAGCGACCGCGCCTGGTAGGTAATAGCTAAAAAAAGATTTTTGTTTGCAAATGAGAATAGTTGGAAAATAATTTTCATTTTTTAAAAGTAAAGTGAGAATATTTTCAGTACCTATGTACAAATTGTACAAAAAAATGAACTGGATTTTGTTCCCAGGGAGACAATAAATTATCCAATTAAATCATGATTATCTAAAGAATTTAAGAATGGTGAAGAATAATTCAAGTCAACCAATATTACGGGACAATGGGTGAGGGCTACCAAAGAAGTTTGGCGCAGTTCCTTATTTGGTCGGCGCGCGTTGTTGGCCAGTGTTTGAATGAATTATTCGCAAATAATCACATAATAAAGAGTAAGTACGTCTCCCGCCTGGGGATTGACGCTAAAAAACAATGATATACCTCTTTCCATTTAAGAAAGAATTAGTATGTGTAAGTGCGTACGAAGCACATTACTTTTGCTTTTATCTCGTGGCCAGCAGAGTACCGGGTCACATAGGACCCCTTGCTCTTTCATCATTGTGTGAGGTGAGGGATTAATTTACCTCACTTGTGGGGGAAGCACATTGTTTCGATGTGTTGTTGTTTATACCCGTAAACACCAGCGCAACGAAACAATGTCGAAATTTAAAGTAAATTTTTACACTTATTTATGAACGATTAATTAAAACGTGACGAATGAGTGACAAGCGTAAGTCAGAAGTAATGTGATGTTCAGTGATTTTATTTTGATCATGTCACCATCAAACTGAAATATAAAATAATTATGTGGGTGCATTGTGCAGTCGCATTTGTTTAATCGTATGCAGGAATTTAAACAATCGGAAAACATTTTTGCGGATAAAAACTCGCGGGAATGCGGGCAAAGCAACGGCTGCAGTGATTCACTGAACATAAGGAAGAGACATGTACATATTATAATTTATAACATAATATTGAACGCATCCTACTCAGTCATGCATGATCGATTCACCGAGCGATAATAAACAGTTTTATTGATAAACGACCCAGCAGATTCCTTTCGCGAATATACTGCGCGCCCAATGTCGGCCAAAGTCTTCGTCATGATGCACGAAGCGGTTTCAAAACAGTCAGATCCATAAATACATTTATTTTCATTATCAGCAGGGCCTCAGCTAATGCATTTGGGGTCCCCAAAAACTAATTACTATATTATAGATGTCTATCTCATAAAGAAGAAGCTATATTTTTTATATGGAAAAGTACGTAAGTATTTTTATGGGCGTTCATAGGATTTACGACCTATCGTACCGCTAGCTTAAGTGATCACTTTACACAATGTAACGTTCATTTCCACCCATGATAGACTACCACATCTATCAAATTTTTGGAAGTTTTATATACGACAATGTACGTTTCGTATGTGAGGTGTATTTTTACTACCGCCACCTGCAGTCCAAAGCCTTTTCATTATCATAATCCAATACAGATGTCACTATTGATAATGAGTTATCTATATTTTGATTGGAGAAAGCAATATCCTTTTCATATGTATATGAGATTCTTCCGAATTATTAACATTACACTAGGATACGACAGCAAATTATTTCAATTTTTAACTCCTTTTGAGACCAGTTTTTTATTAAACATATATACAACTTCCAAAAATTTGATAGATGTGGTAGTCTATCATGGGTAAAAATGGTGAACGTTACATTCCGGTATAAAAAGGTCGTAAGCCCTATGAACACCCAAAAAAAGACTTCCATACTTACTTTCCCATATAAAAAATATAGCTTCGTTTCTATGAGACATCTATAATATATCTTGATTAATGATGTCCCCCTGGGGATAAAATCCAGTATCGCGTTCTTGAAAAATTTGGACACACTCTAAATATTCTCACTTTAAAGTAAAGTTGACGCCATGAGGAGAGATAAAACATGGAAAAATACAATAGAACAGATAAAATACATTAAGAAAATGAAGTGTAACGTGAGGACCATAGCTTCAAAGGTCGAAAAACATTGTTGTATGTAATAATTCAACTCGCAAAAATTATCTCACAGTAATTATGAAGACGATAAATAATCAGCTAATTTCTCCGGTTGCCGAAACTTTCAAATATACTACGGTCATTTAAGATCTCTATTATTTATCCGGTAAAGTGGGCAGATTAGGGCCATTATAATCTCGATATCTCGACATATCACTTGACTAACTTAAGTTACGACATGAACAAGTTCGGCGAACATTAAAGGTTGACTAATTAAGTGTTGGAATAATTGGGAAATCTTTTCTGAGGTACCCAGCTCTGTGAAAATTGGCCAATGCGAGGTGCTTTCGGAAAAAAACGCAAGAAAACTACGCTTGATAAATTGAATGAATAAGATTTAATCCTAATGATGTAGGCGTTGAATATTGAATACAATGACACGAAAAATCTGACGCGGAGTAAATTTTAATAAAATAAATAGTTTTTAAAATGTATTATATTTTAGTTTACATTGGTTTTATTTATGGTTTTTGAATTTAGTTTGTAGAACTCCATGTTTATTTTTAATGAAATTTAAAATAAATTAAATTTTAATAAATATTGTTATTATTAAGTTCTGCAGGTTATCTTTATAAAAAAAATATTTTAAATGTGACGGCCGTTTCGGCTTGTAAGGCCATTATCAAACTGTGGATACATCACATATAATCGACTTATTTATAAGGTAACACTAAATAATACTAAATAAAAGTAACACTATTTAAAATATCATCTAAATAGAGGCACTTTCAAAGTAATTCACTTAACCACTCTCAGAAAATGAGGAATTTTGATAATTAAGCGTAATATAAAATTGCCACAGAACCTAGTATGGAGTTATTACTAATTTATATTAACAAATGTAAAATAAAAAATAAACAATCTTTAATCATAAGTGCCTAGGAAAAAAGAATCTTAATATAGGGCTTCTCTGAAAACATCTAATTATTCACAGGGGAAGGGGTAACTTAAACATTATAAATAAGTCGATTATACGTGGTATACTCACTATTTTATAATTGTCTTACAAACCGAAACAGCTGTCACATTTAAAATAACACTTACCTGCAGAACTTTATAATAATATTTATTAAAATTCAATTTACTTTACATTTGTTTTATTTTTTATCACTATTTAGGTGTTCTACGAGAGGTACACATTTCACTTTCGTTTCATCCACATTACGAAGTCCGTATTGGTGAAATGGATCCCAGACTGGTGGTGATTTTTTACGTGGAATTTTTACGAGCTATGTTAAAAATATACTTGTGGAACTACAACAGTACATAACTGCTGTCATATTCAAAGCACTACACTTGCGCATCTATGAGTAACGCTGACTTTGATGGCGTTGTCATTTCTGGAATCAAACCTGGAACGCATTTTCCAGAACGTACATAATTACTGTTTGGTCAATTATCTTTGGTAGTTTATGGTTTTTTGGGCTGTCTATGTATCTATGGACGCGTAATTATTTCTCTGTGTATTTACGTCAAAGTTGCCGCGAACCACAGATTCTACGGTCGCCGAAATGGGCAGTTCAAAACTGCTACGCGGCAGACACAAATTTAATCAAACCTATTTTGTGCACGTATTTTATCGAGAGTTATAAGAGTTAACTGGAGTTAACAGTCCTCCGATAAAATAGCGGAATTAGACTATATCGAAGATCATCTGATAAGTGGTAATTTAACATATCTAGAGAACTTTCATGTTCAAATTTCGTAGTTAAAAGCCCAGTACCGAGTGCAATATCAAGGGATTCGCCCCGACACGCAATTTGGTCTTTCGGCCGGGGGGTTTCGTTAAAAAAGAGCTAAATTTGATTTTACACACATTAAAACCGGCACAATTTGAGCAGACCAGTTCGCACATAATCAATAATTTTGAAATAATTTTGGTAAGAGAAAACAGCACAAAATGTCTTCTGGAATTAATAGGAAAAAAACTACGTTCCATTCGGCGGGAAGGGGGGGGGGAGTCAAAGCAAGAGCCACGTAGGGCCACATGGGGAGAGGGAGGGGTTCAAAATGAAACCCCGCGATTTATGGACGCTCTTCGGTACGGTAAGATTCGGATTTGCCCCAATAAATGCACCGACTACACTACTATGGGCGAATACACAAGCATTCAGGGAATTAAATTAGCACACCATGTAATTAAGGTTAGAGAAATATTTCGTATATCTCCATACGCTATGTCCGTCGCATATTATACATACACATATAACCATATCCGAAATGTTATAACTTTGTAAACTATTTTTGATTATTGGCATTCGCACTTAGGGGAGATGAAAAAAGCCCCCTAGCTAAAAACCTGGCAACCCTGTATTAATCAATGCCAGACGGTATTTGGCAAGCCACATGTTTACGAGTTTAATAAATAATGAGAACAGATCCCCCTCCTAATTTGATCCTAACACATGGCGACTAGAAGGCGAAGCTTTCGTGTTTAACTTTGTGTACAACATCATGTTAACATCTTTATTCATATTTACATATACGTTTAATAGAATAGTCGACATATATTCGTGGAAATTGGGTAATGGCTTGTTGAAATGGGATCAAGCGCTATATTTTTAAAAAATCGCCACATTAGATGGATTGAAAATATGTCCAATTTGACGCTTCACACACGAGTTTGGCACGCTGAAATTATCCAAGTGTGAATTTTAATTCAGGAGTGAATCACTATCATTATTTCGATCAATTCAGAACGAAACTGCGGAGGAACTTCGAGTTCGAAGTGTTCGCATATTTTTCGGAACTGCGAAAAATTATGAATTACGGTTTCGCCGGTTTTATACATCATGTTACATAATATACGCGAGGCGTATCACGTTATACAGGATGTCTCCATAGCTAGTAGCAAAGTATTCGGGGGAGTCTTCTCCATTCAATTTTTAATACAAAATATTCTTTACACTTTGGGTGAAATGTCAACAGTTATGGAGATTAGCAACATCAAAGTTTGCATTTTTTCGAATATTTCTGACCTACCTTCTGTGAAACGTTAGACAGTCGTGAAAGTAATTTATATAGAATATTAAAAATTCATTTGCTTTGATACAATTCAAATGAATAAATGATTAAAACATTACAAAAAATGGTTCAAATTTCTGCACGGTTTCAATAATTTCATTTGACTTTAATATTCGATATAAATTACTAGTGAAAAAAATTAAAACTTTGACATCGCTAGTCTCCGTAACTGTTGACAATTCACCCTAATATAATATTCAAAGTGTGGTATTTTGTATTCAAAATTGAATGAAAAAGACTCCCGCGATATTTTTGCTACTAGCCCTTCTGTATTTAATGACGCAATAATACTGGTACAAACAATGCAATAAACATCGTGTGCATCAAATAACGTAATATTTCCGTAGTTTAATGAAAATAAAGATCGTGTACGTCATTTTTTTATAAAAATAATTAGGTAAGTACCTACTTAATAAAAAAAAATATAATTTTGGCATATTTATTATAATTGGACGAAGGTCATTACGATTATTTTGCCAAAAGTCAGTCAACAACTTCTCAAGATCTAATCAAGTACAAGCAGGTACGCGATGTACACACGAAAAATAAGCTATTTTGTATACGTAACACGTAAAATGTGAAAAAAAAAATTTTGATGTCGGTGAACAAATCAGTGTTCGAGGACAACGAGAAATAGTGATGTCAAATCGTCACCACTCCAACACGTGAGAAGTACGAAATATTATATTGACTTTAAATATTTGCTCTAGGAAGGTCGGCCGCGAGATTCGAGGTCTGCAGACTTCAAACAGAAACATTGCAGTTTAGTGTTTAGAACGTAGAAAATGATTAACGACCTTTTTATAGCCTTTCTTCGTATGACGTACGAACAAGGAAAGCCGTAAACACTAAGACGAAGTAGTATTTTAGTTACAAAGCAAAAACAGGCAAACGGTCGGTCTACTTTTAGACGCATCGGATGGCTGGAAAAGTCATAAAAATATGCATAGTTATTGCCAAGAACGCTCAAATATACGAATAAGAATCGTGCACAATAAGTGTACCACATTGTGGTTAAACAGAATAATAATATTTTTTTAAATAACTAAATTTATATAAATCAACTTGATTACTTTGACGGCACCCGGTTTCTGCGTAAGAATGCGTATTCGTCAGAACGGACGTACAATAACTGATTCATAAATAAATAACAAACTAAAATTAATTATCATGGCAGTATGGTAGGAGTGGAAGGGAGACCCATTTCAAGTCTTTATATACCTTCCCTTTATCGAAACTGGAGCCACGCCCCCTTTCGATGACTTATTTCGATTATATTATATATTTATATTATTAGTGCAAGTACGTCCTGAGTGGAATGGAGTACAGTGGAAACGGAACATGGAATGGTTCACGTCTTTGCTAAGCCCTAGTATATACCTATAGTATATTTTTGACGGTCCACGGAGAGGCGGAGGTGGCAATGTCGCTAGGGTGCCGCGTTGGCATTTGCGCGTGTAAGGTTCGCGCCCGACTTCCAGTCACGTAATTTCGTTTTTTTAGCCGTGAATTTGACGAAAATTACAAAGTCTGTCAAGGTAGTCAACGAAATTATTATGTTTGATAACAGATTATTAAATTTAAAATATTAATGCAAGTCGTTGTATATCTTTGTCTCGTTCTTTCAATCATATTAAAACAAGTAATTTAAAAAATTAATTAGTACATGCTTTTTATACGTTTGCTTCGAATTACAGAATTATTTTAAACAATAAACAAACTAGGCTGTCAGGTAGATAATTAATTACTGGAATTTTAGCAATTGGTAACAAAAATATTGCAAAAACAAACATATTTGACTAAATATTTTTTCTATTAATAATACCTAATACCTACTAGAAATTTCAAAATAGTATTGTTTGTGTTTTTACTTCTTTCTTTTCTCAATGTGAAATACTAAAATTAATTATATCTCTCAAAATATCAAACTAATCATGTTACATTTTCATAGGAAATACACGCATGTTGAAAGCTCTACTGGCATTTCTCCAAGTTGTTAATATTTCGATTATTACATTTAGAAACAAACTGAAGTGAACTGAAGCTTAATAAGAGCGTATAAAAAGCAAAGAATTAAATTTTTATATGAGTTAAGTGTATTAAGTTGTTATTTTTTTGCCTTTGAATCAATGCACGCCACTGAGAAATACCGTATTTTTATTTTCTCACAGACAGAAAATACATTTGCTAATATCTATTGCACAGTCGCATTCACCCGTCCTATAAAATATAAAATGCATGTAACGATACGTCCTATACACGTTTGTTTCTTTTAAAGGTATTTGTGAAAAGTTTCCACTACTAAGAGCTAGATTCCTTCTCATCCATGTTGTGGATACCCAAGAACCTCCATCCATGTTGAGGTTCTAGAGAGGCCGAGCCAGTGTCAACCAGAACCGGTCTCCCGGTGGTAGGTAAAGGCACTTATAATGCAAATAATCAGGTGTTTGGATCAGTGTCGTGCCCAGGGCAAGAAATGCAAGAATTGCATGACTTGTATAATTGTTTTTAAGAAAACTATTTTTTTTTTCAAATCGCAATAAAATAATTTTATAAGGGATGAATAAACTATAGAATAAACTATAAGTATAGTAGACCTTGGGGTCTTGTATCAAGTAGGTTTATAGTAATCTTTCGTTTAAAGCTTAGATTTTTGCGTTTTGTACCGATGAAATAACACGTTTTAGTAAAAATCTGTGCTTTGAACGAACTATTACTATAAACCAAGTTGACTCAACCGGCCCTAAGTCAACATATAATTTTCTATCAATATCAGTCTGGAGATAGCGTATCATTTGACATTTGACACGGTCAATATTGACTGTTTTAAATAAAAGTTTTGTCAGTAATTTTTTGGTAAAACTGTTTTTTAAATGTGTTCAGTTTCTTAGAAGAGATGACAAAAAACAAAGTTATATTTTAGCAGCACGAATGAACTATGTGAATGTATATATTTTTTGTTTGTTGTCTATTAATAATTATCTATACCTATACATATACATCTTGCAAAATTGTTTACACATTTTGTACGCAATTTTTTAACATATTTGGTAAATGTTGTGTTAAAATAAGATCAAAATCATCTTAAATTTCAATACCACACTTTTTTCAACCGCGGATGCTAAAATTACGTAGGTATTTTATGTTTAATTCAATTAATATAATATGAGAAAAATTATACATTTTTAGAGATTGAAATCATTTACGTGTGTATTTAGTAATATCCCCATTCTCTTCTTCTTTTGTACCACTATCAAAATACATAATTCTCTTTGTTAAGATGTCCCTCAGTAACGTTACTAAGACGCTACGCTAGATGGCGCTGTTCTCACAGCTTCAACTCGAAATCTATGTAATTCTCTATATAACAATACATTGTATCAATGTCTATTCTGTGAATTTATTCGCGAACACTTGCACCTTTATTAAAAAAATTTTTCATTGAAGAATTGTTAAATAATAAAAATTTCCAACATAACAAAATCAACCATGAAAAAACTTTATTGAAGAGAATTAAGCATGTGTTTTGATTAATTTACCGCTAGGACAAAACTAATATAAAACTAAAATTCAAACATGTAAAAATAAGTCATTTTTGACGGGTCATATCTAGTCATTTGTATATTAAAGGACGCGAATTAAATATAAGTTATTATTTAATTTATATGCGGGATATAAAAACAAATGCAGCATTATCAAAAAAAAATGTTTTGAATGCAGTCACCTAATTTAAAATGCACTGAAATCGGGATTTTATGTATCTATCCTTTCCAAAATCATGTTTTCTATAAATGTATATGCTATGTTTCCTATAAAATCTAGTGCATTATAAATTAGTAATCCTCGATGACTGCATTAATTTTTTTTGCTGATATTGCTGCCTTTGCTTATATACCCCACATATGATCATTAATTTGTAACCATCGGATCTTGTACACACAAAGCACGTGCTGGATTAAATTGAACATTTTGGGACCCACTGGAGCTACGCCACTGGACTATTTAGAAATTCACGCATACCGGAATAATATTTTGTATGTGTTGAATGTGATCATTCATTTATATTTTATCAACAAGGATTCATTACCGTGTTATTACAGCACGATAATTATCCTATTATTGCATTTGATATCAAAACATAAGCATTGTATTACTGCAACGAAAGAGACATGCGTCCAGATCTAGTACAAACTAATCGTATCTGCTCTTGGCAAAAGTTCATTATCGTCTTAGGGCCGGTTGTTTCAAGTTGGATTAAACTAATCGTTCGTTTAAAGCATAGATATTTACGAAAACGGATCGTCTGATTGGTGGAGAACGCAAAAATCTATGCTTTAAACGAACGCTTATTTTGATCCAATTTAGGTCTTAGGGACCTGGCCTGGCCTGGATAAACCACGTGGCTGATAAAGGAAGGGGGGGAATGGGCTGGGCTACGTGAGGGGGGGGGGGGGGTGGGGGGGGGGGGGGGGGGGGGGCAGACTCGAGCTACATAATTCTTTAATTTATTTTATTTGGAACGATTAAAAGGGTACAGAATAAGCGATAAACAATTTGCGCGTAATTAATAATTTAAAAATAGTTTTGGTAAGAGAAAACAGCACAAAATATCTTCTGGAAGTAATAAGAAAAAAAACTACGTTTCACTCGGCGGGGAAGGGGGTCAAAGTAAGAGCCACGTTAAGGCTACCCGGGGGAGGGGTTCAAGATGGAACCGCGTGGTTTATGGACGCCCTCTTGGCACCAACACTGCTCCACCTGTCGCCCGTTCTCTTTGGTTTCCGTGAAGTATGGCGGTAATTAATCAGTCGGGTGAAGAGTTCAATAAAACCCAGCCGACGAAGAGTCCCTTTGTCGGGCCATTTAAGCTGTTTTGTATGGAAATTTTCTCACAATCCTCGGACAGTCTGCGAATTTCGCAATCATCATCTCCAGTGCTAATTGCCCTAACACAGTTGCTCATTCAAGTCGGTAAATTATCTGAATAGAAGTCATTATTTATTCATTAAAAGTACCCATTTACTGAGATTTATTGGTGCATGGTGCAGGAGCCTGTTTCACTGAACATTTTTGAGGTCTAACATAAAAAATAACAAATTTCAGAATTCTCCAATCACATAATTGAGATAACCATTCTCTCGAAAAACATAAATTAAAACTACTCCACCCAGTTTCCCATTACGGAAGGATAATTATCTAATAATTTGAAATCCCAAAAAAATTTTAATCTGAAAATACACTAGAAATAAATAATATCACGTTTCAAAACACTTCTCCGATCCTAGATCAAGTCAGTCAATGACTAAAAAACAAGAATACAAAATTTGACAAAGAAGACAAAATTCTGCATTAAAATTATTTATTAATTATACCTGATAATGAGAGGGAC